>CAEGAF010151457.1:0-36854 GCA_903067075.1 Micropoecilia bifurca
CAGCTGGAGATAGGCACCAGCAACCCTCCCGACCCCTCCAAGGGACAAGGGTGCAAAGAAAATGGATGGATGGATGGATGGATGGATATTAAATGTATTTATTAAATGTATATATTAATAATTGACATCAGGCTGTGAGAAAACAGGTCAAGTTTTTTTTATTTATATATAAATATCTGGTTTTAAATTGTACACATCTCAATTGTACATCAGTAACAGGATATATCAGTGAGCACACTTGCTGGATTTTTTAAATGAAATAAAATGAATTTGCAAATAAACACGCAGTTTATTATTTTACATAAAATGCGTCTGCCTGGTTATACAGAGGATACTGTGTTTGCTTTGTAAGTGTGTGCATGCATTTGTGTGTTATTGCGTGCGCAGATGCAGTCTAGGGAGGCTCAGAGAGGGATGTCTGGTTGGGTAAGTTTATTTGCTGAGGTTGGAGGTTTATGTGCATAAGTGTGCCTGAGAGGACCTAAAAGAAATGAAAATGCGAGTGTGCGTGCGTGAGTGTGTGAGCAACAATGAGACAGGAGAGGCCAAACGTTCACGTATGTGTGCTGCATTTGTGTATTTTCACACTCGTTAGTTTGGTCTCCAACCTTTGCAATCAGCGGTAATCCTGACTCAGCATCAATAATGACCCCATTAGTCACAAACCCCTACTGATACACACACACAACAGACATGCATTCTTGCGCACACTCATGTTGCCAGATGGACACTTCCTCTAATTAGCGTGTATGCGCATGTACATCTTTATGGGATGCTTTACATTAAAACTGCATGCACATGTCACATGTGGACACTTAGAGCAACTCACTTCTGATAATTATTCCAAGCAACTTATGCCATGTTCAAACCACGTCCAAAATGTACGCAGATAATTAAATTTGGGTTATTATGCTGCAAAGCAGTCAGTTGAATCTAAATTATTAAAACATTTCACTGTACAGTTCAGTTTTCCAATTATCTCCAGAAAGAAAAGAAAATAAGGATATAACAGCAACTGTGGGGAAAATTAAAAGCAAAAACATAAAGATCATTTGATTTACTGTCAGGATGAAGCAGCTGTAACCAAGTTAGATGAAGTCAGTCAATAATTCACCTAATTTTCAATGTAGTTATTTTATTTACTGTCAATTCCCAGCCAAATGTCTTCCCGAGGGACTTTACAAGACAAACAAGTGACATTTACACACAAATATTTTCAAATCAATTTAATCATTTCAACAAATTTAAATCAAATTACATGAATCTAATTTAATCCTAGACTTAATACAATGCAGCCAAATTCAGTTTGTGATGTGAAATTGTGTAAAGTTGTCAATATGTAAAAAAATAAAATAAAACAATGAAAGCCATTTGCTTTTTAGCATTAGACTTTGCAGCAGTTTCTCATCTTTAGCTAGTATGTGGAAAAAGTGGAATGTATTGAGACAAAGTGTCAGTATTCTAAAAATAATAGAGCAGAATTTTTTGGATAACAAAGATAACACTTCAGGGCGCAAAATTCTGGATCCTAATATATGTTGTTGACTTGGTAGCACATGCAGCTGGAAGTCGGGGTCAAAACTCTGATACATTTGTAATTTTGTACATCGGAAGCAGAAATGATTGTGAAACCTCTTAGGAGGAATGGTGAATGAGCATTGCCATTTGTTTCTGCAAATTGAAATTATTCTCACACAGCAGTAAACTGTAAAAGTTTTTATATGTCGAATGAATGCATTTTATTGTACCATATATATCATGAATACTTGCCTTCAAATCCTGGACTTTCTGATTTCCCTGTAAACCAGAAAGTCCAGGGCTGGGAACACACTTTCACCAGACCACATCTGGCTACTCTGGTTTCTATTCTCAGTTGAACAGCAGGCATATCAGGTTAATTAGAGATTATACGACCTGAGTCTCTGCGTAAAGATGTTGGCCTCGTAACCCGTTTATGGTGACACACACTAAACACCAGACTGTGCAATTATATATAGTAATTTAATTAATCACACTTGTGCTTTCCTAGCATACATGAACGTAAAACCTCATAGGTCAATATCTGTTTCAAACTACCACAAGTGTTCCTAACACCCAGTGTGAGAAACATTGTCCTTCATGTTTTAGATATACCAAGAAAAAAATGACAGGAACATAAATCAATTACGATGAAGCAGGAAAACATCAAACTGACGAGGTTTTCATATATATATAGATATAATTTATGTAGTTTTTTATGACAAATGTATAAAAGTCCCTTTCAGGAAGATTTAGCAAATTATATAAATAACCATCTTTCATTCTATTCTAATTTAAAGTTAAACCTTTCTTAAATAATCATGAATATAAATGATTGTCCTTTCCCATATAGCAGGGCTCTTAAAGTTCACCTCTCATTAAACATGCACAATTTTGCCCTTTGCTTTCATCATGTCTTTCAATGAATATTTTCATAACATTCATTCATTTAAGCTGGTTCTTATTTGACTTTCAAACTGGAAAAAAAAGACTTCTACAGGAATACAGAAGAAAAAACAACAACATTATACCGACAAGGACATGCAGAATCACATTTAAATATAGCATCACAATTAAATTCATGACTTTACTTCATGTTGTCCTTGTTTGAGGTTGTATTGCTTGGAGATATCATTTGAAACTCTGGCATGGATTTGTGCTCTATCTAATTTGACGGAGATGCCGTTTTAAAGCCTTCAACATTAATGACTGAAAAGGTTCTGGTGCTTCATTTACAAGCACACTTTCACACAGAAAATGAGGCGTGAAAGAGGTGCACCTCACAGCCCGTACAAAAAACACAGACCATATTAAAGAAATGAAATGAGAGGGGCATCATTAGCCATCTTAAAACCTGAAGTGCTATTTGCACTTGTGGCTGTGAGTCACATCTTTATGAAAACATTCAAACGCAGAAGGAAATTATATTTTGTGTATTACTTAAGATTACGGAGATTTTAGGAAGCTGGGAAGCAGTTGTACATAGTTCATGTCACTGCAAAAATCCCTGTTTGGTACATAGCTTGCATGTAAAGTTGCAACTTGCCACTTTCGACATTTACTCTCTCTGAAAATAAACAGGCTCATACATCTTCATTCTTGGAGGTTGGAAGTTCAAATCCTTCGCTTTCTGTCCTTAGGGTTATTTTATCACATAAATACCTAACAATTCTCTTTCACATTTCAGTTTTTAACATGGTTTCTTTAAAATGTTTTGGAAATAGATGAATGTAATATATGCTTCATGAGAAATGTAAATATGCACTTATATTTAAAGAACCCTTCATGGATAGTTACACCCGTAATGTTTAATCTCTGATTTAAGGAAAATGTTTTTATTTTGTATTCGTATGGAAGTTCCTAACATCTGGTAATCTTTTTCATATTATCCTCACCTACATTATAAAGTCATCTTCATATGGTTAGGACTTTTCCTCTCACTAAGAGTCTAATGATTTTTAAAATGTTGTTAAGAAACCATGAATTAAATCTAAATTTATAACTTTCCTGTAGATTTTGAAAAGAAGAAAAGGCTCAGAGTTCAGTAAGAATGTTTGAAATAATGAGCAAGGCCGGTTGTAGATAAGAAAGACCATCGAATTTCTGACAGATAAGGAAGTGCTGTTATTTTGATTAGAGGGAATTGTCTTTGTAAAGATACAGATAGCCTAATAGTGAACAAAATGAAAGATAATAAAGGTGTATTTTTCCAGAAATGGGATCCTATACCACAGCTTTCCATTGGGGAGACATCAATATGGTCATAATTTAGAAGCAATGGGCAACATGAATATGTTGTTACAAACCATCAACCTCTCCTAGTCCAGAAATATCATTAGCTAATAAATCAAGTGCAGCATTTAACAGAAGAATATGCACAGGCAGGGCGTCATCTATCAGCAAACAGTCTGGAGTTTACACACCGCCGGCTTGCCTCAACTCCTGATTCCATGAAATAAAGTCATCACCTCAATTCATCCCTGCTTTTTTATGTGCTACCATTTTAAAAGATCTATAGAGGAAATATTTTGGTTTTGACGCAAAGGTTCTGCAAAACAATCCTGTGCTCGCTATTACTTGCACAACCAAAAAGGCACATCTAAACAAAATTTTGGAGGAATACATGTATTGTTACACCCCTGACCTACAGGTGCAAGTTGATCTTTTTCAGTACTTTATGTACAAAACCACTCTGTTGTGAAATAAACTGTCTGTTCTGGCTTCCATGTTCACTCTCTAGTCACCATAGTAACCTGATAAATCTTCACCACATTGCACCGCCACAACAGATTGTGTAAAACAGTACCATTCAGAACTAATGCTCTTTTCTTCACTGCAAGCTTAACAAAAGTCAGGTCAACATCAGATATGGCAGACAATTTGTTCAGCTTTCAAATGTTGAATTTTAAATAAAATACTTGGGCTATCAGTGTGATCATCTTCAAAACAACAGCGACACCCACGGAAGACGAAACGTGATGAGGTTCTGGTCACTAAAAGGTGATTTTATTTAAAAACCACAAAAAAAATAACACACAAAAGTTGATTTTTAACATGCTACCACATTTTCATGTTCAACCCCCCCGAAAAACAATCTCTGACTATTAGTTACTGAAGCACAGTAAAGTGTGGAACTATTGCTACTGAAGATGTGAAAGACATTAATCATCTGCTAAAAATTCTGCAGTGCAAACTAGATTTGGTGAAAACCATGCATATAAAAAACAAAATATTTCATGTCCTGCAGGAGTTTAAAGTGACCTCAAAATCTGAACTGCGTGTAAAGCCACAGGACTCATAGCGCTACGTTTGATTAAAGACTTCCACGGAGAATGCACCTGTGTTGGCTCACTTTAGGCTCCTTAGAAAAAACATTAATCTCGCCTAGTTCCTCAGTATGTATTTAAAATAAAACAGAAAGTCCAAAAGTGTGACAGAAAGAGAGCGGCTTTTGTGCCCCGGGAGGAGAGAGAAATCTGGGAACCATAAAGCTGAGATTATGCTGGAGCATCGGTCCTGGAATAAGGGAGCGGTGACGTCAACATCGTAGAGCTGCCATTTATACCGGCACACTTTGCAGTTTATTAACTGCAATGCAAAGCATACATAGCATTAATTTTACAAATAAAACAATATGAAAGGTGTGGGATGCAATATTTTGTAGAATAATTTACTGTAAATACAGGCACAAGGTCTTTTGGGGTTCGTCTCTAACAGCTTTGCACTTCTAGAGACTCAAACACTTGCTCATTACTCAGACTGGTTGGACAGCATCTGTAGTCAGCATTCTTTCTGAGTCTTACCACAGATTTGCAACTTAATTTAGGCCTCCACCACTTTGACTAGTCCATTTTAACATGGATCTGTTTTGTTCTGAACCACTCCACCGTAGCTCTGGCTGAATGTTAAACCTCCAACTCGGTCTCAAGTACTTTGCTGCCTCTCCACACATCTTCCCATTAGCTGAGCTCCAGAGTGGTGTGTTCAGGATGCTGGGTAGGTTTAGTTTATTACCACACATTGTGTTTTGCATGACCCCAAACAAATAACATTTTGGTCTCTGTTTAGAGGAAATTAATTCTTCCACAAAGAGCACTGAAATCATGGATTTGAACAGCCATACCAAGAATTCAAAAGTTTCTAAAACTCTGCACCCAAACATTTTTTTCCTGAATGAGATTCCAGTGGAAATTGGCTTGTTAGCATCTCTTCACGGATCTGTGACGTACATATCTGAATCCAGGCTTTCACATCCTGTAGGACACATTAATATGGCACCTACCCAGCAAAGGCAGTCTCATGTAAAATATCAAAGTGAGGAGCAGAACTGCTGAGTGTCTATAGGTCAGTGGTCATATGTCAAAGGTAAAGATCCTGTCAGTAAGACTTGACCCCCTCTTGACCTCTGTTAGACCCCAACTGTGTGTACGTTTGCTGTTTTTGTGCGAGTAGGCATACAGGCATAAAAGAACACTTGGGCTTCTGCATATTTCCTGTTTGTGTGTGTGTGTGTGTGTGTGTGTGTGTGTGTGTGTGTGTGTGTGTGTGTGTGTGTGTGTGTGTGTGTGTGTGTGTTTGTGACCCTGTGCCCTAAATCCTGACAGGAAGAGCCAGCGGGCTAAGAGAGGAGTTTTGGACCCTGGGGTGTCAATCACAGATTCAGATTGACAGACGAGTTAGCTGGTGCTGCTCTCACATTCACCCACACACTATCCCTCTCAGGACTGTGTTCTGTCACTCTCTCAAGCTGACTGTCTTTCACTCTCCCTTCCTGTCTCTGTCTCCTTCACTGCTTCCTCTTTGTCTCTGCACTCCGTCCATCCATTTCTCTGTTTTCGCTGATATCTTCTGCGTGTCCGTGTTTGTACAGTCACATGCTGTTTTCGGTTTGTCAACCGCCCACCCTGCCCACCCCGTTCACTGCCACTATCTGTCTTTCAGCTTCTCTCCGCTGTTTTTCCTGACAGATGGGTGCCTAAATCCACTTCTGTTTCGGTTTCGCTCTACTTTTTTTCTGCTTCTTTGCTTTCTTCGGAGCGTGGTGGTGGTCGTTCGTGCAGCACGCAGTTATCATGTATGTGTGTCATTCAACATCTGTCTGGGTAATGGTTTTATGTAAGGTTGATTAATTTCACACGGGGAAACACAAGCTTAACATTTATTTATCAAACGGGAACTTTAGAAAGAGTAAAACTCAACTATTCAAAAAATACTGAAGAAACCAGCTAATTAACAGCTTAGACATTCCTGCTAAGCCAACATGGTACTTGCATGTCTGAAGATATTGAAACAAAACACATTTTCATCTTAGATAACACCAAAACCATTTTAATCCAATTATTCTGATGCCACCTTAGGAAATCAGTCACTTTTCTGGTGTTACTGAGCAACCTTGAGAAAACTCACTATTTTCTCTTACCATTGGGATCTTGGCAGTTTAAAAAAAAAAATCCCAAACAGGAACCCGTGTTAAATTTAACAACGAGTCAGACAACCTGAAAGGCTTCCGCAAAACCAGTGAAACCCAAAGGCAAAAAATTTAACAAAGGCACTTCTATACATTTGGGAATTTGAAAGCCTGCAAAACCAAGTGGTGCATTAAAATAGATTGTTAGATATCTGTACTTAAATGACAATGTATATTTATATTAAACAGTCAAATCTGTTTTACTCGATTTTTATTCAAATAAATTCAGAAAAGTGTTTTTATGCATCTTTACTCTGAGATCCCTAAATAAAATCAAATTAACTTTGCATTTATGTACTACATGGTGTTGGTTTACTAAAATACACCAAGGTTTGTGTTTCAAACTTCACAAAATGTATGCTTCTAAAAGGTGGTGTGGTTTATATTACCCAATTGGTAAAGATGGTATACTATGGCCATCAATAATTAATATCTTATAATCAAATTACTTAGTTATTCAGATTTTGGATCTACTTTGTTCCATTGTTCAAACTGTGAAATTAGGTAGCCTTGTTGCATGGCTGCCAAGCAGAATGAGGCACTGAAACTGTATAAACTGCATCTTAGATCCATTAATTTGTTTTGCATGGACAACGGTTTTGCGCTGCACTGAGTAGAGTTCTAGTGGAGTGAAGCTCCCCGCTTGTTGCAGAGTTGCAATCAGCTAAGAGATTTGTTGAACTTTGATTGTGGTGTGCTGTGACGCACACTTGTGCAGCCAAAAGATTGAGGATATCTATGAAAGCGTTGCCAACAGAAACAAAAAATAGCTGGTCAATGTAGAAGCACAGCTCCTTCACAAGCTTCACATGTGGTTTTAGCACAAAACAAAATGCAATATGCAATTTAGCAAATAAATGTATCCGTCAGCTACTTCTTAATTTAAAATCTCTTCCTCTTTTGTGCTGCACTTTGCTGTGGATGAACAGAGTGCAGCGTTATTAGTATTCTTGGTTTTACCATAGACTCCCACAACAAGCTCTTCGAATGCTGTTTTCAGTCTCAAAAACCCTTTAAAGAGCCCCAATATTAGCATTACTGATAAAGATGTCATTACAAATAAGTCTATCTTTAGGAGCACAACAAATGATCATGCTGAAACAAGTAAAAATCTTTGGGTAGTATTTGGTGAGAGGGGCAAATCCTAAATCAAAGAACAACTGCCAATTGGTGTGAACCATCAACGTTGTTATACAATAAGTGCAAATGAAATATTTATGTGATTCCTACCTTGTTTTTTAATTGTGAGCACAACTATGATGTAACTTAGACCCTTTTCTGTGTGGTACTTCACAGTTACACCATGATTTAACAAGGCGACTGACTGTAATTTCACCAAAACCACGTTAGTTTGGATTTTGGATGACTTCTTCCCATCATAAATGAAATCATAATTTGTATCTCTGTAGATACTTTTTATCTTTGATTTTAAAATATATTTTATAATCTGAAACATTTAAGTGTGACAAAAAGAGAACCACAGAAGACATCTGATAGGGGTTAAATATGTCTCCCCAGCACTGCCCAGTTCCTATTAAAAGTGTCAACCATTTATGGGTTTAACACACTCAGAGGCTTCTCTGCTACAACATATAACCATCTTAGGGACAAGGAGTGCTTAACTTTTTATAGGTGAGATCAGCAAATCATTTTGTTTTTACAAGAAACTAAAAATGGAATCCCAGTTATATCTCCAACCTACATAACTACTTCCTCTGTTTCCTTTACTGTTTTGGTGAGAACCTGAGATACGAAAAAAACAAAAGTTAGGTTTTTTCTAACGACATTCTCAAGCTATATTTGGAGACGATTTCCCAATAACAACGCCATCTTTATTTGAATTCTGCACACTGATCACATCCGTCTTGTTTTAGCACAACCTATAGTATATTCCGGCATAATCTTTTCTGTTTCATCCCATCATCCCCTAGTTTAATTTCCCTCTCCTCTCACCCTTCTTCCTATCCTCGTGTACAGCCTTCTGTCTCCCAATCTGCCCTCTCTCCGCCTCAGCTTGTTATCGCTTTTTCTTTTTGTCTCTTACACCTGACAGAGACGGGATCAAGTGGTAAATCTCCTAAAGCATGCTCATCCACCGCCGCTCGAGCCGCAAAGCTGGCGAGAGAGCGAAGGAAGGCAGCGGGGAAACACTGAATGTTAGTTTGTCAAGAGGAAGAACAAAGATACAAGATAAGAAAGACAAACAGAACAAAAACATAGTGGAAGACACAAGAGGTAGTGGGACGGCTTGTGTTCGGTTCGAGGGTACAGACGCCGTTAGAGGTGATGTAAGAGGAGACAATGAGAGAAACTGATAAAGACGTAAGCTTTCACATTACTCACAAAGTCTCCACTCATTCACACACACACACACACACACACACACACACACACACACACACACTCACATTCTCATTTTAGTGTCGGGATGAGTAGCGTGATTAAAATTCCCCTTAGGCTGGAAGACATCCTTCCTCCACTGGCAGAGAGAAACATGTTGAGCTAAGTTCTTTCAACTCAAGGAGGACCATGACTCACTTCTTGATCCCTCAGTTAAAGACCGTGCAGAAGAAGTGTAAAAGAACGCATGTAGGTGAACGAAATGCATTTCTTTTCCTTTTTTAAGTAGTATTTTAAGCTTACACATGCATTTTTGTCTCTGTAAATGAGTCTGGAGTCTTTTTTTTCCCTTCCTGTGGCCATATCCTCACGATCGTACTTCCGTGTGTGGGTGTGCATTTGTGCGTCTGTGTGAGTGTGTGTGACAGCAGGGCTGGCCAGAGTGTCCATAGCCGGTGGTTTATGGCTGCTGAGGTCTGATTACATTGGTGTGACTGGAGGGGTGAGCAGACTGGTGCTTCTATCTGTCTTCTGTGTGGCTGACTGCACAGAAGCGCACACACACGCGCGCACACGCACGCAGACACACACACTCACCAAATAGCAAATAGAAACGACTCAACCAGAGACACTTGGCTTGCCTCCTGGAGATCTCACAGAGATGCAGCTACATTATGGATTTGCACAAGAATACACATCTGATTCATCCTTGATTTGCGTGTTCTGTGTCTCTTAATGAAAGTGATTATGATTCAAAATGAAAGTGCTACAGCCTGGTGGACAATGGTACTAATGAGCCAAATGACATGCTTTTAATCTCTGCGTACTCTGCATGAGATTTATATTCCTTGAATGCTGACATGCAAACTGCTCACCTTGTTGCCTTTTTTTGCTTCAAATAAGGCAGTAAGGCTTAAAAACACACTGTTGCAATTATTCACTGCAATCCACTCAGGCTTAAATATGTCTAAGTGATATGGTAATAAAGATTAAGCTGACGTCTAGTTTTAAAGAAAATAATGTTTTTTGTTTTTTTTTACTTTATGCAACCCTTAGCCTTGCTTTTCAGTTCATTGTGGCAAATGGCAAAACATTTTTCTTCCACAATTTTTTTTTAACAAACTGTGAAGTTTGTTGTCACAAACTTCAAAGGGATTTTGTGCAATAGTAGAGCATAATAGTGAAGTAAAAGGAAAATGATACATGGTTTCCAGAATTCTTTAAATCTAAAATAGCATGCAATTCATTTTATTAAAGTCTCTCAGAGTCGAAACTTGGTAGGACTTCCTTTTAAAGAATTAAATCTAAATCTGCAACTTTAACAGGACATGTCTTTATCAGATCTCTACATCTAAAGACTGAAATGTTTTCCAACTCTTTGCAAACTAGACCTAACTAACAGAGAATTTAACTATGTCTTTGCAGCAGATTCTCCATTGCATTTTGGCCTGGATTGTGATTGGATCCTTCATATCAATTTCAGCTCTGGCTGCATGTTTGGGGTCCTGGTCTCAAGCCACCTGGAGCCTTGCAACAAGATTTCTTTCTGGATTTACCAGAATATTTATCATCTTCTTATCAACTCTGAGCAGATCCCCCTGTAGTTGTGATGTGCCAAGACCAGAACTATTTAAATGCTACGAATAGTTTTGCACTGTAAGTACGTGGCACATGGAAAGTACAGAGTGCCAAATAACACTTAATTAAAGTTATAACCCTTTCAATGTGTCATTAATTTTTTACAAATGTAAATAAATACAAAAATAATTTAATAAATATACAATATGTTTACCAAATTATTAAAAGGTACTGATTTCATTTTAGATATAATAATTTCATGGATTAATAAATTATTTTATATTCCTATGACGAAGCACATCATGAATTAATTTAAGCTTTCAAATTCACCCATCAAACTCGGTGGGTGGGGTTAGGGAAGCTTCCACGGAGACTCTGATCATCTGATTGGCTGCTTAACACTGAAAGCCAAAACAACTTCTTACAAAGTTTGATGCTACTCTGAGGTAAATATTTTCACTGGAAGTGTGAATATAATTTTAATAAGTCATTATTTATTTCCCACACACTGTGAGTGAGGTCTACTCCAGCCTCTCTTGACTGGCATCAAATATTTCTATTAAGTCCACAAGAGACTTCACTGGACCTGCTTGGAGGCGGCCGCCACAGACTTCAGACAGGATCAGTGTAAGTCCCGCCCACTGACTAACTCCAGTAAACCTATCCGACATAAAGACCGGAGTAGCTCACCCAGACTCTGTGGTAAATAAATGGCAACAATTTAATTATGTTTTTGGAGTTATTCCTGCACTTTCCAACTGCGATATTTACCTTTGTAGCCATAGCAAACTTGAAATAATTTGCTTTGAGTTGCTATTTGAAGCACCCAATAAGACGTCAGGGTGTCCATAGTAGCTGCCCTAGACCCACCCACTGGGTTTGATGGGTGAAATTAGCGGTTTAAATTGATTAACGAGGTGCCTCAGAATAGGAGCATTAAATAATCAATACATTTAATTAGGGCACATAAAATTAATTCTATATTTATTAAATTATTTCTGTAATTTGAGTTTTAGTAAGTAATGACATTTAAATAATTATTTTGTGAAATAACCATTTATTGTAATTTGGCACTCTCCACTCTCCGTAGTGATGACCAACACTGGAAATACGAACTGCTGTAATGCTAAACCGATTTGGATTTATTAGTCAACTTTCCAAGTTCATGACATCAACAACACAGTAACATCACATATACCTAAAATATATGTATTCTTCATAAATGCTGCATAGAAGCAACCCAGCAATCACCATCTGGGATGCCACACAGCCTCATGCAATTCTATGTGAATGCTCTGCTGTATTTGTGATGATGTGGAGAATAAGGATTCAGTCCCAGTGGTCTGCAGAATGCTTGAGGTGGATGACACGGCAGGAGACTTGGCACCCTTTCTCTGGCTCCATTGCTTCTGGCACATGTTCTGGTCGTGTTCCAAACTCTGACGGTGCCTTGAATGCTGCTGCCGGTGCCCTGAACTTGCCTCTGCCCTTGTCTTTTTTTTTGTTTTTTTTTTCATCTTGATTTGAATTTTGTTTTTTTTTCTAGTATGTTGATGGGCAATGCACAACTGTTGCTTGTTTTGAGATAATGTCAAGAATGAATCACAAACACAGTACTGATCCTCCCCTTTGTACACACCAGTAAATGCCACAGATATGATATCAGCAACGACACAAGTGCAAAAACGATCAAAAAATGAAAACTTGGAGATCGAGACGCCATGGTAACATGACGCATGCTGCAAAATATTGTAAATTTCCACATATCTCCCAATGCGCATGCGATACATGAACCTTACTGACATTTCCATTTAAGTATATGTTGTTGTGTTTTTAAATTTCATTGTGTTCAATGATTTGTGGATGTGGTTTTCACTTCAGGGCCAACATAGAACTCCTACCAAGTTCTTCTAGGTCAGCGTCCAGCTGCTAATTTTGTTATTATTAATTAGCTTTAAGCTTATTATGACTCCCTCTCAGTGCATTTGGAATACATTTTTACCTGGTGCACTCGACAGTTTTTACTGCGTTTTAATTATTTCAAATGTTGGTTTATTATACTCATGACCAGTTAGGTGTACCAAAAGGAACTCTCATTAGCCTTTATGTTTTATGCATTTCGGTCAAAGATGTTTGTCTTTTTTCTTCACAGGTGCTTCAACATGGAGGGCAGAGCAGGGGAGTTGTCTTGTTTTATGGTAAGAGGTTTTATTACACACAGGTTACTGGATAAATATTTTAGATTAATAAAGATGGAATATAAAAAGGATTTTTGTTTCATCTGAAAGAGCACAAATTGGCACATTTCTGTCCTAATCTACTCTACTGTCAGTCCTTTGCTATAAAGAGTCTGACCTTTGCAAAGAATAAGGCAGTGTTTTATGATACTCTTGCTTAATGATAACCATGGTGGATTTATATAATACACAGAGGGATAAAGCATAGGTAGGATGCTTTATCTTGCGACTCAAAGCGCACACTATTAGGAACCCGCCAAGAGAGAAGTGACAGTGAGAGGAAGGAGGGAGGAGGAAGAGGAGGAGAAGGCAATGGTGTAAATGGGGTAGGGGCTGCGCAGGAGAAAAGGAGACTTGCTGCTGCTGCTACATTATTGAGAAGCAGCTAAACCTTCTGTGCTTGGGGAAATCTGAGAAGGTAAGAACAAAGATGGAACCAGCGCATAGGTGAGAGATGGGGCGGAGATGAAAAAAAGAGGTGGTGAAAGATAGAAAATAAGCAAAGGTGAAGAAAAGACGGACAGTGATGTATAGGTGCATTGCTGGGCAGTCCACTGCAGCGCTCCCAGGTGTGCGCTGTGTGAGGAATTAGGGGGAACAATGTGAAGTGACGAGGGAGCCTCAGAGGCCTGACCGTGTTTTTTTTTACTTCCGCTGTATCAGGAGGAAATACCTCTTACTAATCAAAATGCCGTTCTTCTGTTTTCAGAGAGATCAAGAAACAAAAACTGACAAGAAGCAAAGAAGAGTAATAAGGGAGAGATAATGAGCTATGAAACTTGTGTGTATGTGTGTGTGTGTGTGTGTGTGTATTTATGTATGTGCGCATCTGACTTAATGTGAATCCAAAAAGTGGATGAAAACCAAGGCTTTGGCTTTTTAATCAGCCCCATCAGCACTGCATGGGGACTCTGAGAAGCTTTCATGTGTAGTTTTCTCTACGCGCGTGTATACACACACACACACACACATACGCACACGCAGACACACAGAGCAGCACACGTACGCAAAGCATCCCCTCTTGCCTTGTGTTCTAAATTTACACCGAACAGGAGAACAGGAAAATGGGGGAGGAGGCGAACCGAGCGAAGATGGAGAGCGGAGGAAAAGTGGAGGAGGACAGGATGGCGGATAGTGGAGGAGAAGTGCACATAAGTGGTGGAAGAAGTTTAGACAGATATTAGGATTAAACAAATCTAAAAAGAGCGAAATGAGAAGGAGCGGAGCCAACTTGGATTTAGACGGCAGGCAACAGAAACTGTGGTAAGGAAGAGCTGGAAAGAGTTAGACAGACCGGAAGACAGAGAGGGAGGGTAGAAGGACAGCGGTATATTAGTCAAGGTGTCCAGTCTATGTATTGCCTGCTGTGCAATACCACCCCTCTGATTTACTCTGCCGAGTGACAGATGAGAAGGAGCAGGAGAAGGAGGAGTGGGGGGGGGTGACACAGAGATGAGGAGGAGAAGGGAGGTCTTGCTATGAGCGTTTAGGCCAAATTAACGGCACCTCATAAATTAGACTAACAGCCGAACCAGCCAGTCTGGGAGGGGAGGGGATGTGACTGAGTGCGAGTGTGTACAAGTGTGTCCGTGTGTACACAAGAGAGCAGGCACACGTTGCTGAGAGTTATGGCACATCAAGGGGGAACAATTTGAACCAGTGCAAACAGATCACTGTCTGATGAAGCCGTGATGTCCAACCGCTCACTCATACCGACACAGTCTCCTCTGGATTATCATGCATGCCAAAGTGCTCTCTCCTGTACTCATGATCTGAAACAACACACCTGCATCTTCTTTCTCTGATGTAAGTGGAGATGAATATGCCTTCAGTAATGTCTGGTTGCTGTTTAATGTACAGCGCCTTGCAGAGGTGTTCGTAATCCTTGTACTTTTCACATTTGTCAAATTACAAGCAGGGATTCTGTGTGATAGACCAAAATTGAGAAAGTACAAATCTAAAATGAAACAGTGCAGCACAAGAGCAATTAGATGTGTCAGTCTTTCAAGTTTTGTGTCTGGCTGTAGACTAAACTTTTTGCCCATTCTTGTATGTAAAATAGCTCAAGCTGTGTCTGCTTGAACAAAGAGGATCTGTGAGAATCAGTTTTAAAGCGTGGGCCTTTCGTGAAACTTAGGGACCACAACCACCCACGAAAACTTACAATCTGCGACCACTTGAAATAACCTCTAAAAATGCTCTGTTCATTACAGTTTCACTGAAACACAACTGCTGAATTTTGACACGTAACCCTTCCTATGAAAATGGGTTATTACAAACCTTGGTGTGCTATCTGAAAACACCAATAATGTATTCCCTCCAGTGTGCTTCCTGCATCCTGCCTTGCCTTCTGCTGCTGCTTGTATTTCCAGATTGCTCACACATATAATCTCCAGGCGTCTCCATGCTCATTCTGGCTTATCCTGGTTCAAGAATGAGCCAAAACAACAAGAGTTTGGTTTGAAAACTGTGGACTACTGTGAAAACATGGCACTGTGTGCAATATGCCAACTCCATAAAAGGCCACTACGTTATGCAAAACATACTGAGCATCTTCTTGAACATCGATTTCCAGAGTGTGTACTGGCTTGGATGTGTGTGGAGGAATGGCATCATGATGGAGGACGGGACAGTTTTATCCAGTTCTTCTATTTTTATTGATTTGTGGTGAAAATATTACATACCAAACTAGTGTTCAAGCTTCTAACATGGGAAGCAGAACATGTGGCGTTAAACCATCTCAAAGAAATAACTGCTGGTGTGGCATCCAGCTCAAGTCTCAACTTGAAATGGCAGTGCAAAATCTGGAGGATTTGTGCATAAAGATGCACAAATCTTCCACCCGATATTTCCACTGGGTGGAAATATTAAAAATATTTTCCACCCAATGACAGATTAGGAGTGAAAGAGTTTTATAGAAATGGAAATATGTAAAAAGGATATATATCAAATCCAAAGAGAGCAGAAACACAAGAAAGTAATGCCATCTGAGAGACAAAAGCCAAAATGAGATGAGCATCGCCTGATGAATGTCATTACATTGAATGGTAAAAGTAGATCAGAGACCAGTTAGTTAGCAATTCCATGATTTTAAAGCCAAAATATTAAATCACACAAGATGTAATAATTTTAGCAATCTACAAAAGGAGAAACAATATAGCACTTTGTGACCCTTGCGGCGCTCTATTCCTGTGAAGATTTGTCAGTTTTATTTTCTGATTTTTCTGTAGCTTTCTTACTAGATGTACAAAATTCTTGAATGTAGTTTCTGCCAAAAGATGATATAGGCAAAAAAATAAATAAATAAAAATTTTTTTAAAAAACACTTTTTGCAAAAAATATTAAAAAAAAGACTTTAGGAAGTTGACAATATGTTGAAAAAATTAGTAGAAGTTAACAACGTCTACAACATGTTGGCAAAATTGTGCAGATGATGAAAACCTGTTAAGAACATTTGCCTGCTGTCTGGTGATATTACCCGTTTTGCTTTATATATCAGTATATACTGTATATATTTTTGCCACTGTGCATTCTGCAGTGCCAGTGCATACTTGTATAACAATTTTAAATGTAATCTTAAGGAAAAACAAGGTTGCAAGAATTTTACCCTACTTGTGTTATATGATCGGGGGTGAATACTACCACTAAAGACTTTGAATATTACTTCATGCTACACAGCTCCATCAGTTTTGTGATCAATATGGACGCAGACAGACACGACTTGCTGGAAAAACCACAAGATATTCTATTTGACTAAATTCGTATTTTGTTTACATTTTATAATAATTAAATAATGAAATAAATTAAATTGCCCTGTTGGTGAACATATTGGAATAAGCTGGCAGACATATTAAATGCCAAAACTGGTACATCGTTCAAATGATAGTATTCGCTGAGCCCTGGAACTAAAGGATTTTTTTTCTCTGCATCAGCTACAGACATTGTGAAGACGACTTTAGTCCTATAAAGACATCAACCTTCAATGCTGCCATGATTCTAACTTTACAAGAATTACCTTTTGCCAATTTAGAGGTAATTTCAAGTGCATGAACAAGTTTTGTCGGAGGCATTTACAGCATGGGAACATTCTGCTCACACTCGGCTCAGTGCAAATTTTATTACCCTTTAGATAATGTATGTTTTCTGGTACAATTGCAGCGACTCATAACATAAATCTTCCCTCCCGTACGTTATTTATGTCAGCACCTCTACATTATGAAGAAATGTTAACTCTGTCAGAAGTGCAAGCACTTGCCGATCGCTGTGTGATTACAGCTCTGCTTGACTGAGTGAGATAATAATATAACCGCACACACACACACACACAGGCACGCGCACACAGTCCCATCCACACACCGATCTTGGAGGCACGGAGTTGATGCTCAGTGATTAAAGTGGCATGCTTCTGAGTGTGTCACCTGGGTTCTGCTGTATCTTAAATCAGGACAGTGGGGCTCAGATTGGGTATTGACTGGCCAGCAGAAGTCTCCATCCATCATGCTGAGAAACGATAGCGCAGAGGCCGCCCCTGAAGTAGCCATATACCACCGATGTCGCTCAGTTGGCCGGGCGAGGTGACGCAGGGTTAGGCTGGAGGCGCGGAGAGCGGGCAGAGAGGTGCAGCTCACAGGCAGATGCAGGCAGACAGGCGGCATGTCGGCTGTCAAAATACGGATAAACACTCCGAACACGAGCCAATGCGAAGCCGAGTGCACCTGTGACAAACACTGGCTGACAAACACATATGCTCAGACATGAAGCACTTATCATATGAGATAAGGCTTCCTTCTCCGTTTCTTTCCTGCTGTCTGTCACTCTCTGCTCCACTATCAGAAACAGCCATACACAGCAACACACACCATGCTCCGTCTTGAGGGCCTGCACAGCATCTTTTGACTATGTGCCTAATGATAATAAATGAGCCATCATGGGCGGGAAGAGAGGCACTAAGTCATTTCTTTCATCGACAGGAGGAAGACTGGGAGCCCCAAGGTCACCCTACTGTCAGCATCACTCTCCCAAATGACTCCTTGCGCTCTCTTTCTCTCACACATCCATGTGTGTTCTCACAGAAAAAGTGCCACGAAGAGCCCCATAACACCAAACAATTTGCCAATTGAGAAACCCACATTGATTTTCTCAGTTTTACCAAATAAAACCCCATGGATGCATTTTTGAACCATACATGAAGATGGAAAAATCAGCTACACCTGAAACCAGAGGACCAACTAAAGTGTGAATGAAGCCACTACAGAGTAACTACACATTACTGGTAGCCAAACGAGATCTCGAAAACTTCATAGTTTCCGTCTCACGAAAGTGCTATCTACTGTATTGGCGTATAGTTTAGATTTGTCCAATTCACTGTTTTATTATCATAATCCCCAGACATGTACACAAATGCTGTTTGAGAGTCTTGTTCTGAAGTCAGAAGGGAAGTAGCTTCTCTTGTGTTGATGTATTAAACTAACAAAGACTGTTTGTTGGTTAAGCTAACACTCAAATCCATAAACTCAGAATAGGCTTCCAGTTACAATAAATATTTTATGCAGCTGATTATAGGTCACCAGATAGAGCATTTTCAAAGCTTTTTGGAGCATTTTAAAATGAGACAATCGTAAAAACCATAACATATTATGGAATCCTTTGGTTTTTAAAGTTATGACTAAACTTTAAAATAGCTAAATAAGCTATTGCTTATTTAAAAAAAATACTGTCTGGAAAAGTTCTGATCATGGTGTGGAAGCTAAATGAGCTCCGTTGCCACTCGTTCCGGGGTAACATGTTTTAAAAACATTATTAGCTGGCTCATAAGATGACTTTGATAAAAGCAAACATAGTGTGTTAATTTTATTTTGAATCTGTCTGAAGGCCACATTAAATCCTGGATCCGTATCTAGTTGCAATGTAAAAAGACAGCTTTCATATTTGGCATGTTTCAAATATAAAACCTTACTTCCAGGTAAAGTTGTCTTTACCTAGAAGTCAAGCCCAAAGGAAATCTTACATGCACATATTTAACTACCTGCTAGAAGTCATCAATTTTCAAGTGTAAATGCCAGTTGAAATGAAATGGTGGCACGACAAGTGTCAACATTTGCGAGGTGGATTACATTTTCACATTTTTACCTGTGTGAGAGGTTGCATCTGTGGTTAAGGTTGAGGTTGCAACCTATTATGACAAAAAAGCACAGATTAGTAACTGCTATTTCATGCTAAGCCTCTTTACCTGCTCTGGGCAGAAGAGTACAACAAAAGTTGTGAGGTTTAACCGTTAGGAAGACAGCACCAGATCAGATCAGAAAAAAGTCAGGAGAGCGTTTCATAACGGATGTCTTCGTGACCTTCCTGACCCTCCTCACTTCCATTCCTCTCCCTAATGAGCTGCAGCATATTGTCATCTCTCCGAGACTCAGATCGGAATTCAAATCCACACAAGGCAAGCCAAGTGAATTTATCCAGCCAAAGGACACACACTAAAGGAGTCCAAAGCAGCCAATTTTTTATTAATACCATGCTAAAAATATAAGTTTGTGGGAGAGATGAGGCATCAGAGGACATGGGAGTGGAACGAACAGGAAGGTAGCGCCTTCTTTTTTATCTGTGGGAATTCTCCTCTCACACACATGTGCACGCACGTATGCATGGGCGACCGCACTCACATATATACGTTGCAAGTTTGGACTTGAGCTGGTAGAAAGCTAATTTGCACCACATTGAAATGCATCTCAATTAAAGAGAAACACATTGAGGTGCCAAGGGAGGAGAGAGATGTGAGAGAACGAGGGGTGTGAAGCAGAAAGTGTGTGAGTGTATGAGAGTATTAGAAGGGTGGGTGGGTATGTGTGTGTGTGTGTGTGTGTGTGTGTGTGTGTGTTCTCAGAAGGGGATAGCTCAACTGTATCTCTGGCAGGAGAAGAAGAAAACAGAGGGAAAAGTGTATGTGTGTGTGTTCGCATGTGTGCCTGTGTGTGTTTTTTAAACACACTCTTGGAAAAAACATTTCATTTGAGGATGAATCAGATTTAGAAAAAGGGTGTGAGGAGGTTTGAAGTGCAGCAAAAATCCAAACTAACTTCAACCTTGTTATCACCACCTCTTTGGTTTGGCGCCAGCACACCGGGGCTGTCCCTGCTAAAACTGTGTTTGTGCTCAGCTATTTTTAAACCCGAGGCCATGTACTGTTTGACAGAATGGGAGGATAGCTGCAAGACGCAATAAGGTTTTTGACTAATTGCGTTAACAGCCAGGACTTTACCTCTGTGTCTTTGAGAGATGCTTTATTTGTCTCATCTGCCTGTGCTATGTGAGAGAGTACATGTAAGCGTGTTTTATATTTTATCTTATATGCATCTTTGAGAACAAACAACTGTGAAAAAAGAAATAAAAAAACACAATCTGGCACATAAAAAAAAAATCTGCAATTTTTTGTAATGTCACGACCATTTTGCATGGATTGTCAGGTTCTTATAAGACTGCGCCCGTACCAACCCACCGTCTTAACAAAAACACTTAATACAATTACAGCTCTACCATCAAGTAAGACACTCAACTTGTCTACATCTCGCAGAAGCTCTTTAAGCAGGTGTTTGCGTCTGTTCTAGGAACAAAGCTGACAGAATGAGGAGCACTCGCGAAAAGAAAGAGCTTTTAATCTTATTCTGATGTAAGATGTAGCAGCACCCTATTCCTGACTGCAGCACTGTAACACCATTATCACAATGACGTCATGCACCTGCCAGAGAGAAAAATAAACACAAAGTGTCTTAAAGCCTTCCAGGTAAGAGATTCATGTCATTTATGGCTTTATATAATGATATGTTCAAGCTATAGAATTTAGGCAGTAAGATATGTCATTTTTTTACATTACACTGGGCTCAAAAGTATTTGCCCTTTACAAATTTATTGTTTTAAACATTTTTTTGTAAAATTAGTCTCAAATTAAACAAATTTTTATATCAGACAAAAATACAAAAAATAAATCAGAATGCCTTTTAAAAATCATGGTTTCAATTTATGAAATAGAAAAACAAATCAAACAACCCCTAGGTGCAAAAAATGTAAGTACCCACTTTGTCAAATACAGCAGCTATGATCAACCACATTTTTTTGTATACTTTTACTATGTACATCAAGGCCTGATTAGGTCAACACATCAAGCCCTGATTTAAAGAAAAAAAATGGAGACCAGATCAAAGAAAGTTATGGGCAGCATTCAGTCTATAAAAGACAATTACATCATTTCTAAAGCTTTCAAGAATCCTGCAGACCACAGAAACAGCCATTGTCCACAAATGAAGAAGACTTCCCCTCCCAGTACTGGGAGGGGAAGATATCAAAGACATTTGGGAAAATATCATGTTGATGGACTTTCAGAAAGTCAAACACGGTGGTGGTAGAGGGAAGGTTTAAGGCTTATTAAGGTCCTTCAGAGTCCGGACTGTTGAATTCTCCTCTCTCCCAGAAAATCCTTTAGAAAATTCTCTGGCCATCAGTTTGTAACATTCAACCCAAGCTCACTAAGGCAGCAGGACAACAATACAAAGCAAATCA
Source organism: Micropoecilia bifurca (assembly GCA_903067075.1). Classification (NCBI taxonomy): domain Eukaryota; kingdom Metazoa; phylum Chordata; class Actinopteri; order Cyprinodontiformes; family Poeciliidae; genus Micropoecilia; species Micropoecilia bifurca. The sequence goes on from CAEGAF010151457.1 coordinate 21,694, forward strand.
TCATCTCAATAGGTTTTGGAATGGCCTAGTTAAGCATTAAATCTGACTCTTAACGACTATAAAGAAACTATTCTGCTATGAAAAACAGCCCAAAACTCCTCTACGATGATGTGAAATACTGTAAAACATTGCAGGACATCGCAATTGCTTCATGGTTTTTATAGTCATCAAGAATTGCAGAACTAGTAGCTAGTTTAGAGAGCAACTACTTTTTTCACATAAGGCCAGGTTGCTTTTAATAGCTTTTTTTTTTTCAAAATAAATTAAATCATCACTTGTCTCTACCAGTTCATTTGTATTTAGGTAAGAAAATCAAAAACTACTAATAAATAAAGTCTCCTGGAGCCACAAAAAACTTTTAAAAAAAATCATGTTAGTCATTTTTTTCAGTTTAGACAGCATGTCAAACAAAAGATAAAAATTACCAGAATAACTGACATTGGTTTAAATTGCATTTTGACATAGAAATTAATGCTACCCATGGCTGGTGCCAGGGAATCTGACAGGCTTTTCATCCCTTCTTGTTTATTTGCCTTCACTAATTTGCGCCTATAGTTATCTCCAGAGAAAAACTGGCTCTGCTGTTTCAGTGCTACCTCTCTGCTTAGCTAGTGCGTTATCTATGCCTTATGTCAGATGGAGGGATAAAGCTGCAGCTGCAGCATTCGGACCCAAGTGTTCTAGAGCTTCAGCAGTTTCAGCAGATTTTTTTTCCAACTATATTTATCTTAAGGAGTGTGAAACTATGGTAGATTTTATAGTACAATTGCCTTTGATATAGGATAGCTGAATATCACATCCGTTTCTTTTTCACATTAACACTGCGATGTCATTAATACCTGGAAAGAAATTAATGTGTGAATATGCATTTAGTTATGTTAATTGGACTAGGGAGTTTCGAAGTGAGAAATTGTGAAAATCAAGAGACCAATGAAAAGTCATTGTCGTGAAATAAGTACAAACATTATTATTACAAATTCATAAGAATGAATCAAGAGGATTTTTGTAATACATTTGGGAAAACTATGAATTTCTCTTTTTAAAGTGTTCATCACAATCCTGAAGCCAAAAAAACGATAAGAAAATTCTCCATTTTATATTTTCACAACCAAGACAAAACTTTCAATAATCTGTGTTCGAGGAATATATTCATCATAAAATTAATCAAAGTATTTCAGATTTTGAACGAAAGATGATCTAATGCTACTCATGAAAAAGCTCTTCATTTTAGCATTGACAAGAAGTTTCAAAGCAGACGCCAACTTCAGCAGAGTTAGAGGCAAACAATTAGCCTGCCAAGCTTTTCTCACAGCCCTCGCAAATTGTTCAGTTCTTGTCTGACATTCTGTCAACTTGTTTTAAACCACTGGGGAGAAACAAGCAATCTGATGGGGCCATTTCAGTAATTTTGTCCAAAGGTATTGTTGTCCAGTCGGTTGAGAAGTTTGTATTAGCCGAAAACATCAACACAAGCTAATGCAGCAGTCTAAAGTGAACACCTTTAGATAATCCAAAATAGCTCATTATACAAACAGCAAGTGGATAATAGTCAGAAACACTGATTTCACTTTGTTGAAAAATATTGTGGTTTTGTATTATTACATCCCTAGTAACCAAGTCTTTTCTATGTTTAGACGGAAAGCAGAGCACGTCTAAGACAGGGATGTTTTGGGACACCTTGCGCTTTAAAGTTTTAAACTCCTTCACCCAAAGATGTTTGGAGTTTGGAGGATATAGTTGTCTAGATTATTTTTATATTGATCAAATCATTTAGTGATTCTTCGTATCTTGGAGTCGGGTTCATGGTGTTACTCAAAAAGAGACAAGCTCCTTAAGGGACTCAAAATCAACGATGTTGACCTGAGGTGGGTTTTCTGCACAAGTGGCCTGAAACAGTGGCCCTGAAATGCTAATCACACCTCAACACAGACAACAGACTTCCTAAGTGCAGAAGTTCATTCCTTTAATCTGCCAGATAATTAAACATCTCAGCATGGGTACTATTCAGATAATCAGTTTTGCAGCTGTCATTATGGGGACCAATACCAAACCTGTCTTCATAATCACCTGCACAGCCAGCTGATGTGACACCACATCAGCTCATCGTCAGAAAATACATCTCATTTTTCACCTGACAAGAAGAACCGATGGGGTGTACCGAAACTAACTGATTGGTTCATAGCATGATTGCACGGCCAAGTCTACACGACGAGGCTCAAATTCTCTGGTGAAACATCTGTGCGGATTCCCTGACTGAAATTCATCTAAACAGAGTGCTGGAGGTAAATTGAGGAGTGAAGAGGCCGGACACTTTCCAATAAAAATGAGTTTTCTTTCATTCATTACGATGCCTGCTTGAGACATATCATCTCTTCACATATTTCATTTCATTTCCCCCCCCCAAGCTTAACAGAGACACAAAACAGCAGAAACTCAACTGTTGTCCAATATTTTTCAGACATGTCGCCTTAGCAGACAATTGCCAAAATTTGAGTCTGACTTGAGCAGTCTTGTTAGCTGGCCTGGGTCGGCATGAAGAAATCAATTAAGACACTATGGGTTTATTATATTACAGTTTTAACACAAAAATTTAAAACGAGTTATGTGATTGCTTGTCAGTATTATTTTCAACAGTGTTTCCTGTTAGAATGACGAGTGGCTCCCCTGCAAGTTGCAATCAAACTATCCTGTCATGTATTCATGCGTATGAATAAATGTATGCTAAGCTTAAGGAAATGAGGAGCATTCTGTGGAACAATAAGTTCAGTCATGTATATGAAGTATGTGTGTCACTGGTGATGTTCCATATGCAGTTTGCATATGGAAGTGAACTGATCTTCATCGGCGCAGACATAGTGTCTGTATAGTGTACTTTGGTTACTTTGGTGTAAATGATTATATTATTGGCTTATTGATGTGGAATTTGCAGGCAACTTACAGAAATCTAGGAGCAGTGGAGGACTTTAAGGTTTAAATGCAAGGCATTTTGACATGCATAAAAAAACTGGCAACTTGATCTAGTCTGACATCAAATTGTGTGCATTTCAGAAACAGATGAGTAGTAAAGTGATACTGTGGCATTACTCAACTAGAGCTACATGCCTTGCCTACTGCAGGGAAAGCAGAGTTGCAATAATGTCATAGAGGGTTTAGTTTTTAGTAATGTACTAATTACCTACCATATTGAAATTTACAGTCTATGTTTCGTTTAGCTTCTCCTGGATAGCAAATACAAAGGCAAATAGATTTTTTTTATAAAACTGCTAAGAAATTCACTCAGTGGTGAAATTTAGTCATCACAAATTCAGCATAAAAAATATTACCTCAGTGAAAAGCAATAGTAGTATTTTGAATGTCATTTAGGACCTATTAACACAGTGAAACCACAGTATTGTTTTTGTTCTCCAAAGATCAATTTCTGACAGCAGTTAATGAAAACCAGTGTCAGAGTGAAATTTTCAGGAACATCCTCTGTGGAGTGTGTGAAGTTCTCCATAGGTGTGAAAGTACACATGCGTAGAACATATGGCTACAGGGACTGTTCTCCACATGCATGAGCAGACAACAAAAGGATACCATTGCTTCTTAAACTGCTCAGTTTAGTACAACTCCTGAAACAGAATATATAGGTGTGTTACATGAGCACTTGGTTTATCTGAGATAGGTTACTGTTTTCTAAATGAGGTAGAAGATAGTATGGTGGATGCTAAGGGTCAAAAGCACATGTGCGTTTCAACCACATTCTAAGACTACAGCGCCACACAGTGTCCTGGCATGACAACTACAACACAGGTAAGGCATCTATGCAGTCTCATTTAAACATGGAACAATTCCCCAGTCTACATCCAAAAATACCAGCAGCTTCTGGCCAGCAGCTCTAAGAACATGTAGCCTTGGTATTCAGCCTATTGAATGGACTCAGTGGTGGATTTTGATACTGTCTAGAGCAGCATTATAAAAGGGGTGTGTGTACATATCGTAACATGCAATGTCACAAAGACAGTTCTATATTGCTTTTATGCATTTGTAGTCAATAAGAATTCCTTTCTTGTTGCCGGGAAAATGGAGACTGTTCTGCCTACTAGGTTTATCCATCACAAATTATGCACTCATTCCAAGTTTTATAAATGATGTTACTACTGTGACCAACTACTACTACAGCATGCATCGTTGTAGAGAATTGAGGGAAGTTCACAGAAACAAGTCAGGGAGGGTCACTGCTGTGCCAACCTAAGCTTCATCCAGCCAGAACCTTTTCTGGGATCCCATTAGAAGCGCAGGACCAGCACCAAGGATAATTTTAGCAGTTCTGAACATGTAACTTTTCAAAACTACAACGCTGGAAGTTTTAATCCTCTTCTCTTTAGTATTTTAAAGTCTACAGAAATGTTTGTGTTCCTGCAGACTGTGACAGAATGTGACTGAAAAAAAACTGCTTACTAAAGTAACCCCCCCCCATCCTTTTCTTCCAAAACTTTGAGTTAGCATAATTTCTCTCTGTTCTGTCCCTCTTTTTGCTCTCCCATTCTTTACTCGCACACACATGAGCGAGCAAAGCCGTCTCACACACCCACGCGGACACACTTAAAACACACACACACACACACACACACACACACACACACACACACACACACACACACACACACACACACACACACACATCCCTACATACAGTCACACACACACACACACACACATCCCTACATACAGTGACAGCCCCATACTGTAATTAAGCAATAAAACGAATCAGCAAATTACTCAGGCAACCTCCCCGGGGCACTTTGTCTGGTCTTCACTGGCCTCTTGATCTGCCCTTGATGACACCGCTTATGAACCTTTAAGCGGCCCTCAGCTGTGCTCGGCCGCCTCTGATCGAGAAGTCATCGCATTAAGTAAGGACTCCATTAGCTCAAATGGTGGCATGTAACCAGATAATCGGCTGTGGACAGCAAGTGTGGCTATGTGGGAGGTGAGATGCTAACGGATGGTGTGTGGGAGAGTAATGTTTTATGTTGGAGGAAGTGTGAGATCTCCATTAGAGACAAGTTTAATTGATAAACAGGACAATAAAAAAAAGCAGCAAATGGCCCAGTAGATGCCTTCTTACAGCACAGCTGGGAGTGTGTCACCACATATAATTAGCAGTAATGGCACTGACAATAAGCACATCTTAAAAAGAGCTTGTAAAACCGTATTAGATAATATGATCATTGTAGAGGCATTAAAGACTAATAAAAAAAATCCTCCCAATAAAGGGAAGAAAGAAAGCAGCGCTTCCCTGAGGGATCCCGCCAATGTTTCTTCTCACAGTCTTTCCTTCCTCTCACCCTAATCTCCCCTCCTGTTCTCCCACACTCAGGACGGTATAATATGACTCTCAGCGCGCTTCGTGAGAGGAATACTGACAGCTAAATTGTCACAAGTGGCCACGTTTAATTCACACGCACAATAAGCGGGAACTAAGTGGGGGTACGTTACAAAAAAAAAAAAAAAAGGAGAGGAAGGGGGGAGGAAGAGGAGGGGGTCCGAAAGAAGCGAGGAAGCACTGCTGCGTCGTTTCTGCTTTTGTGCATGCAAAAAAAGAAAAAAAAAAAGAGTTGGCCAATTAAAAAATAAATGAATGAAAAATTTGGCTTTGCAACACGGCTGGGCTCTCATCAGATCAGCACAACAGATGCAGGCGCTCTGGATAAAAGTATTCACTATTAAAAAAAAGAAATGCAACGATGTTCAATGTGACTAAGTGAGCTCACCACAGAATCCGGATGAGCGCTCGATGTACGGAGAATCCCGAGGAGTTTTCCCGTGTCTTTCTTCGCCTCAAGTTGAACGCAGCGGTCGGATGCGGTTCCACGGTCCTGACCGCGAGAGCTGGGAGGAGAAACAAGGTAAGACATCAGCTGAGAGAAAGCGCGGCACAGAGCAGGCTATCGAGGTCAGCTAGACTCTTTGGGGAAAAAGAAAATATCAATGTTGACACGTGTTTTTTAAGCTAAATTAATAGTTGATTTACCCCTTTAAAGGAGCCGGGACAGCCGCCGGAGAGTATTAGGAGAGCCGGAGGAAGGAGCGGGCAAAGGCAGCGGTTGTCAGATTTGACTCCAAACTAGTGCTGACGATGCGCGCAGAGATAAGAGACGGAGGAGAGAGAGAGATACAGAGAGAGAGAGAGAGAGAGAAATAGAGAGAGAAATAAAGAGAGAGAGGAAGTGAGAGATGCAGGAGCTACACTGAGGGGCAGAAGAGGGAGACGACCGGTTGGTTCTAGCAACCCCCACTTAAAAGTTGCACAAGTGGGTCAGAATGCGAACACAGAACATCATATGAACCCCACAAATGTCCGAACACAGCATGACTCTGAATCCTCTTACACTGACTTGTAAAACGGAATAGTCTGCAGCTTCCAGTCAACTTCATATGAAAGCGAAGCACTCAAAAGGCGGCATTACCTTAAACTGTAGCTTTGCATTGGTTTGATAAGTGACTATAAGTTGACTTTGATCAAGGTTTTGCAAACACTCAATTAAATTAACTTTACGGTGTATTGTGAAATTACGATATTGGCTTTAATTAAAATAAGTAAAACTTAAACTTATATTTTAACGCACTTAATTTAAAAAGTTGAGCGCATTAAATAATTTAGTTAATTTGAAGTGATATGAAGGTATTCCACAATCAATTGGACCACCAGCAGGAGGAATGAGTGAGATGAGTGCTGAAAATTTAGTCTTTTCAATGACTATCTGATTTATCACTTTGTTTAAAGATGCTCAGGGCAAGAAAGTATCATTCAAAGCTTCATCTATGCAATCAGTTCATCGAGAATGAACCTACTTTGAAATGTGCTCTGGCATTTTTAAAGCAGTACACCTCTGCTGTGCTTAGTATTTTTGGATATGTACATTTAGAGTAAGAACTTAATATAGTGATTACCTCTTAATGATCACAGCACTACACATTTCCTTATACTGAAAAATAAATGTTCTTAAAATGTTCATATTAACCTAATTTTGTGCAGCATAAAGCCATATTTTGCATCGTTTTATTCAGCCAGCTCTGCAGGTGACATTTGAGACGACACCTTCTACGTGTCATCTCAAATGTATCTTTTGAAAGTTATTATTATGCAACAAATATACTTTCATTAAGCCAATATTTCCATCTTTAAAAATGTTTTCTTATTTGTTTGATGTATATTCCAATCTAAATGTCTTATGTTTTTATACAATATATATGTGGAAAATCTGTAACATAAATGAACCCACATTTGTCATGTATATGGAGTAAAACTAATGCAGAGGAGACTGAGGCGACAAGTTGGTGGTGAGTATTTAATGAAGAAAGTAAATAAGAAATAAATAAGAAGAACTTACAAACAGGTAGGTAACATGGAGCGAGAGCAGGGAGCGAGCAGGAACAGGGTACATGGAGGAGTGGAGAAGTACAGGAGGAACCAGAGGAGAGAGTGAAAGAGAAGTGGTTAAATACTGGGAGAGTTAATGCTGATTGGCTAACAAGTTACAGGTGTGAGAGGAGGCAGCAAAAGGCAAACTGGGGAAAGAGAGAATGGCACAAGGGGGCAAGGGAGAGTAAACAAACAGCAGAACTATGAAAACTAATCTAACTTTAACACAGAATAACTAAACACCAGGAATAAATAAACCTAATCTAACTAGAAGAACTAAGGAAGAACTGACCTAAAGTAAAACAGAACCAAAGCTGGTGTAATAAAAATAAGCAAAACAGATAAACTTAACTACAAACCCAAATGATCAATGATCCTAACACCTTAAACCTGCATTTAGCTTAATCCATTGCCTCTGACCAACCTTTCTTTGTGCTATGCGAAGCATCCCATCTTCATGATGCTTCTTTCAGCAGTGACTTTCATTTTGCCACTCCTCTTTAAAGGCCACATTTCTGGAGTGAATGATTCATACTTTTCATCTAGACATATTTCTTTTGATATGTGCTTTGGATCCCTTGAGATCCTTCACAATTACCATGGGCATCTTGACTGCTTCTCTGATGTCTACCTTATCTTACCTGTCAGTTTAGTGCAACAACCAACTGATGGTAGGTGCAAACTGGTGCCATGCGCCTTCCATTTTCAAATGACATAGCAGTGTCCTGAAATATGTTTAAATCTTGTGATATTCTTTCCTTTTTTAACTCTTCATTTTTTAAAACTCTTGCTCACCTGTCTGCTATATTCCTTGATCATCGCGACATTTGTTCAGTAATGATCTCTAACAAACCACTGGGGCCTTTACAGAACAGCTGAATTCATTCAGAGAGTATAACCGACTGATAAAGGTTTATCTGAAGGCAGTTGGCTGCACATTTATTTAGTGGTATCAGAATAAAAGGGGTGGCAGTGCTTTCCAACCTTGCCAGACGTCTTTGTAAAAAATATTTAAAAACCTAGTGTCAATTTTCTCCCACTTAATTAACAATAAAAATAAACTCTTTGGCTGTTGTTTAAGGACATTGGTACCAAATAGTCTTGTTTAAAGATGCAAAATGTTTGGACCAAATGGCAACTATGGGTATGACACTCAGTTCCTTAAATGATATGATGGGTTGCTATTTAGCTTTTGTATTATTAGAATAAAATATTAGAATACTTGTCCTGGTTCTGTGAGAGGAGCCAGTCGGCAAAACGTATCCACAAGCCCTCCCAGAAACTTTATCTCATTACAGTCAAAGGTTTGAGCTGAAGTCAACACTTAATAAGAAAGAAAAACAAGGTTTTCACTTTATGCTCCTCAATGTTTTGATGTATTCAGGCATCCATAAAAAATACTGGACTTTTATTCCTAGCTATAGGTTAGATCTATTACACCTCAGGGTTTGCTCCTATGGCATACAGCACTTGTGGTGGTGATTTTTAAAACATTTATTTCACTGATAAAACAGATCTAATGTCCCACAAAAATTCTGTAGTTAATGCTTCCATGCAGAAACAGAGTTTATTCATTTGGCTTTGAGTGGCAGAGGTTAGCCTGACATAATACAGTTACTTTACACTCCTGAAAAAAACACAAGTTAAACTTATAACTTTAAATAAAACAAAGGTTCATGGCAATTAATTATAATTTACTCATATTTGAGACCTGAAGTAGATGTTTTCACCATGACATTCATCTGCTAATATACATTTTGTCAGAATGCAAACAAAAACTTCAGAGTATTTTGTGATTCTATGTAATAGGTAAACATAAAGTTGTGAATAGTTTCAATCAAGTTTTCTTGAAAAACATTATGTGTGTCAGACACATATCCGTGTTTGCCCATATCTTAGAAGGGTACCGTCCTCACCATTTTGTTCATGAGTCACTGTTCATGTACGTTCTTCACCCAGCCTTAATGTGCTTCACATATATTACAAAGAAAAATAATCAAAACCTTCAGCTTGTATCTCTGCAACGCTAGACATAGCCATAATTCCAGAACAGGTTTTATCAGAGGGCCTGAAAACAACTGTCAGCAAGATATATTGAAGTCCGGGTAACATGATAAAAAGTTAGAGTGGTATGAATATCTTGTAAGGCATTTTAGAGAGTGACAATTACAACCACATACTGTAGACGTCTTACTAGCAGCAGTAAGCATGAGCATATAAACCATCAAACTACATAAGAATTAATGACAGAAAACCTGGCAAGTTATAAAGCAAAGATTTTTCTTTTATTGTGTTTTTTTTTTACCCTATATAATAGAGTAGTGAAAATTGTAGGCCCCTGGGATTCGGTCCAGCTAAGCCAGTGCATTAAGGTGGCCATGCTGACAGGGAACAAAAGTAAAAACTGAAAGCAGTTCTCAAGTAAAATCAACTGACCAAACCACCCTGGACATATGTGTTAAAGTAATTGCCCCTAAACCTAAATACTGGTTGTAAAACGTTTCACAGCAACAACTGCCATCAAGCATTTCCAATGCTGCTAATTTTTTAAAGTCTTTGTAGAGGTTTTTTTTACACTATTCTGGAGAGTCATTTTTATTCAGCCACATAGCCTGTTGAGGTCATAGAACAAAATTGTAATCAGATTTTATATTTGTGGCTTTGAATAGGCCACTGCAAAACTTCCATTTTGCTGTTTCCCCCCCCATTCAAACACACACTGGCTGGTGTGCTTTGGACCATTGTCCTGCTGAGCTTCAGGTTACATACTGATTGGTGGATAAAATGCTTCAGGGTTTTTTAGTAGAGAGTCGAATTTATGGTTTAGTTAATTCTAACAAGCTGTACTGGTCTGAAATAGAAAAGCAACTTGAGACCAACACACTTCCTCCACCACACCAATGGACAGGAGGTATAACACTCTTTCTGAAATACTATGAGTGCTTGCAATTGGGGCTGTATGGGATGCACATTTTCCAAAAAGTTCCATTTCTGCCTCATTAGAATCCCTTTCCCAGAGAGAAACGGAGGAGGTGACCCCCAGTAGCCAGTGCAGAAGCTCCAGGGGGCTGAAGCCCATAGGTTACACCGACAACCAACTATTATCTAATCATGGATACAGAGACCCGAGCCCTGAGGGTACACAACCCCACAGCAGAGCCCGACAGAGCCAGGGTGAGCCGATTCATACCCGAGTACTCAGACACAGAGAACCATCAACACTCAGGTGGGCACAGGCACCGGCCAGGGAAGGGGATTGTGACCTGGGGGAAGTAGGTCCATATCTGATAGGGGGTCCAGGATGATCCACAAACTCTGGGAAGGTTCACCAATGCGCCATGTTTCCTCCATCGTGGACATTGACTGTGAAATTGTAATCAGCTTTACAAAAACTGTGGTTAATTCAAAATAAGCAATTACATACATTTATAGAAAGGGATCGGTTCGTTTGGCCAACTTTTCTCCCTTTAAAAGATGCATTTCGTGTAGCGAGTTGGCCTGGCTGCCTCCAAATACTCCTTTATTGACTCATGTCTTCTTTTTAATTGCGATGACTGCTATTCACAAGGCGAGAGTGGCAGATGTGGGGGAACGGAAAAGTATTGTAGGATGTGCAGGAGATAAGATTAGAAGGATAAAGTAGGTAAAAAATAGCGGAAACCCACCACTCCTTCTCTGTCTGAGATGGGAGGAGGAAGAGGAGAATCATTCCAAGTGCTGAATCTTTTCTTTTCATATCACATTCCTGAGTCACCACTTCATCTGTCCACCTACCCCCAGTTTTCTTCTCCCGTGTGTCTCTCTGTGCCTCTACCTCTCATTCGTCTTTCCGTGCTTGCTTTTTCTCTCTCTCCCGTTCTCTCACAAGGAACACTGCTTGTTTGTCCATGCACCCAAATGTCTGCAACATCCTGCTCTCTATTTACAGAGCATGTGGGATGAAATGTGTGTGCGTGTGTGTGTCAGATTTGCACTTGTGCAACTTTGTGTATTTCCCTGTGTTTGTGGATTGGCTTTGTTTCCAAGTGTCTTTTTGTGATCTGTGCATTGAAATATTGATCTGTGTTTCTAATTTTGGGCCTTTCAAAAATCTATTGTTAAACATGTGAAACTGGTTGAAGTAAAGGAGAAAACAGTCACAGTGTGTCAGCTAGTCATTCTGATAATAAATCAATCAGGTCATTTTCATTTCACCTTGAAAGGGCAGAAGGGAGGACTCAGATAGGAGGGCAGAAGAGCATATTATAAAGCTTTTACCCCCCTGATTTAAAGAGCAGAGCCTGCTTTTTTCCTCATGAAAGCTGCGTAGGCTCCAGAGCCGTTTATTTAAGACACTCTGGGAATGAAGCCTTGAGTAGATTTAGGTCTAAACCTGGATTTAGAGGTGATGAATCTTATTGCTACACAGCCTCTGTCATATCTGTATCCATCTGCCAGTCTTAGTTCTCTTTCATGAATCACCCTTTTGCAGCTAAGCTTGCCAGAGGAAGAGGGAGCAGAATAAACAACCACATGGATTCATTTTTTTTGACAAAATTACAGTCTATGCTCAAACAAGTGGCAGCCAGGAATAGTGATTGGTCGACAAAGTGACTGTAGCTATCAGCTGCATAACAGAAAAATACCCTGTCAACAACGGTGCATAGCTTTAACCTGAAGAAATGAAAAAATAAATAAATAAAAAATCTAAACGCAAGGAACAAGAAAGAGAGTCTAGGCTTAACTAAGCCTGTATAGAACAAACTGTTATTTTAGCAGCATTAGCACAGGCCCATTTTCTAGTTTTACACTGTAAAAACATTTAGAGTAAAAACAACCCAATTTGGTTTTCTAAACCGAGCAAAGGGTCAGATACGGGTCAGCTAAAGCCTGATTTGATTTAGCACAACAGGTTTGGCTTAGATCTATATCTAAGTGGTTCCAAGCCTGCTTGGAACCACTTAGATATTTTCCGACCTCTAGTTCTAGATATAAGAACTAGAGGTCAGAAACATAATTCTAATCTGCTTTACTCAAAAATAAACATAGCTAGAAACATTAGGAAAGACTTAACTGAGGTAAAACCGAAACAAGACTGGTCTAATCAAAGAAAGAGTCGAAGGAACACAGAATAATCAAACCTCACAAATAACTCAAAACAACCTCTGGGTATAACAGCTATTTTGTTTAAGGAGAATGAAAACAATTTCAGTATATTGAGCTTAGAATTTTATTTCATGTATTTATTTATTTCAAAAAGCTTTTTAAAAACAAAGACAACCAGTAGGAGAAGAGAAAACATTTGCAAACTCAACCAAGTACAAAGCAGTTAGCTTATCACTACTTTTCTGTTTGAAAAGGAGTAGGGAGACATGAACACTTGCTTAATCCTACCTCTTATGTCAATTTAATGAAATATACCTGTTAGAAATTTATAGTATGCTATAGTATTTATATCCCTGTTCAATTACTGCATTTAGTTACTGTATATATATTGAACTAATATTAATTTATGTAGATAATTATTTCATAATGCCTTATTTATTTATTTATTTATTTATTTATTTATTTATTTATTTATTTATTTAATTCTAAGCATTCTGAGCAACTGCACTGAGCACTGTTAGCTTCCATACATGGTGTCTGTTTTATCCATGCCTCTAGCAGGAACCACAAAAGAAATTGCAGAAATTGTTCAGTTTCTAAAACCAAATTAATTGCTTTTTTATTTATTGAGACAGAGCAGAGATTATGTATAATGCAAAACCTTTTGACTCACATGTTTTGTTATTAAGCTTGATCTCATGAGTCCATGTACATCAAAATAGGAGTTTGCCCCAGGTGAAGCAAGTCACCTGGGGCAGAATTACACTATACCCTTACATGGGCACGATTCCACTGTAATGGGTGTGTATACTTATTAGTAGTCAGCAAAAAAGAGAAAACTAGTGGTACAGACTGAATTAACCAGAAAGCTTAATGTTGCACTTTATGGATACAGAGCATCTGCTTCATTTCAACATTTCATTTATAAACTTCTCTTCCATGAACTCTCAATGTAAAAGGTGAAGGTATTTTTTAATTGTCATGGTTTCAATTTCCTTTGGAGTAGTATTCAGTGGAAAACTATTAACACAGCAGAGAGACAGACTCCTCCTCCCTGTGTCTTAATTATTCATCCCCCCGGGCTGTCATCATTAAGGCAAGCCAGACACTGGGACATATTTGGCATTATATTTTTAATGCAACAATAACCGGCTCAGCAAAAAAACCACCACAGATTATTCACAGTGTGTCTTGGCATGGCTCCACATGCTGTGACACATTATTATACACCCCCTCTCCACCACCCTTCCTCTCTCTACGCCTGTCCTCTCCCCACACCCTTTTCTTCTTAATAAAGCCCCACTTATTTCTCAATCTACCTTTTCCCCTCTCGGATACTTGACTTCTTTCCCTCCTCCCAGAAATCAGAATGAAACAACGCTGTGTTGTCATACATGTTCCGTCGATTTGCTCACGGGATTCGTATTTGTGCGCCATGCAAGTAGGGCTGACGGTGCATTGCGTGTGTGTGCAAGTTGTTTGTGTGTTTCATTCTGCGTGCAGCAGGAAATTCATAAACTAGGCCATATCGACCACCCAGGGGTTTGAAAGCTCAAGGGGTACCGAAGCAACATGGTTTAAATAATAAAAAAAAACAAAAACAAAAAAAAAACATTTCAAACACCATAAAAGGAGGAGGGGAAAAAAAACACAACACATGTGCACCCAGTCACGCACGTAAGGGGGGATGATCACAGACGTACTGAAAGACAGACACCCCCCACCATCCGAGACACTCTTAATGCTCAAAGAGTAACATCAAACATCCAAATCACACACATATCTAAGCCAACCTCATCTTCCTTAATAAACATCCATACTTCATTTATAAGTTCCTCCTCCGGCTCGTAACAGAGGCCAGCCACTTTCCTGCAGATCAGGCCCTCTATTATTGACAGGTCCTGAGAAATGAGCTGCTGGACTATTGATTCAGTCACAGTATAATAGATACCAATGGGATCAGCTGGGCACTTAAACTCAAACTCTGACCTCATCAGTGGTTTAAGTGGAAAGATTTAGCTGCATGTTTTAAATCAATTTTAAAATAAAGCACAGCTTCTTAAAAACTGTGGTGGGGAGGCGGGTCATGGAAAATGATCATACCCTGTACTCAGAAATGCACCTTACTGAAAATGTGACAAGAAGAGGGACAGCCATGAGAAATATGTTTTTCGTGAAGGACACAGGAAAGGTAAAAAGGGGCTATGGTCAAATGAGACCTGAACTTCATTCACATTGCGTTTTGGCTGAAAACCAATTCCACTCCACATTACAGTGAACACACAACCCATAATATGAAATACAGTTGAAACCAGATATTTACATAAACTGATATTTTTTAGCTCACTATCTTCAGTTAAATCAGACTAAACTTTTCTTGTTTTAGCTTAGTTTGTATTGAAAAACTACCCCAATTAATGTTAAATTGATGTTGAATAAAATACTTATTTTGCCTTGTTATGTCCCTTTTAAAGGGCTGTAAGTTATAATTCCTTCTGTCCATTTTTATCACTATAATCCTGTTCACCGTCACAGGGAGCTGTGGCATATCCTGGCAGTAACAACACCAACAGACACACACACACACACACCTACACACACACACACACACACACACACACACACACACACACACACACACACACACACACACACACACACACACACA
>CAEGAF010151460.1:0-10123 GCA_903067075.1 Micropoecilia bifurca
TTCCCGCCCCCCGTTGGAAAGCTTCCCAAGAAGACGCGACCGGACCTAGACCCACGGATCACTCGCAGAACCTGTTTCATTCTAATAAAAATAGTAACTCACCAGTTGCTTCTGGGTCTGATTCTGCATGTGGGTCAGAAGTCTACCCTCAATCATGACAAACGTACTGCAACTCACCTGATGTGGGCCTATGACTAATTAAATTACAGTATCTGGAAACTGCAACTCTGCATTCATGAAAAAAAATCTAATATTTGGGGCAGCTCCCAAAATTAATATAAAATTTATTATTTTAATCGCCTCAAATCTTAGCATATTTTTTTCTTATGATCACTATACTAACACTTCAAATGTAAATTGAATAATTATAATGTACCTAATCACTACAAAAAATTAATATCAAACCTATTTGTTATCAAATAAAAATAATTAATGATTGATTAAGTTAAAAATAGCAGAAACAAACACAAAAACACTATTTCATGTAACTGAACTTGATCGGTTAGATGATCTTTAACTGATCAAAGCTTTTACTTCATCAAATAGTTTTTCTATCTCTGGAAAGTGAACTTAGGGACTTTTTGGCACATAATTTAGATTCTCTAAATACTGGACTAATCTTTAAAGAAAGATTGCAAAATAAACACGGAGGGATTCAGAGGAATTGGTCCGACACATCCTAATCTCTAAAAACGTGGAAGAGGAAGGCATCTCTCCAGTTGGGTCTGGTCCAGACTGTCAGCTTGGACGCAGCGGCTGTCTGAGTGGGGAGGCGACTCTGAGGTTCAAAGGTTGTTGGACGTTTGGCGCAATCTGGATGTCCACATGGTTGACCTCTCTGGATTCAGAACCAACTCGCTAGCAGTTTGAAAAACCTGGGCGAATAGTTAAAACCAGCGTCTTTCTCTGTGAATTAAGTTGGTCTCATAATGGTGACGTCGTAGCCTGTGTTGATTGGACTTTCTTATAACAGACAAAGCAAAACATTAATCATTTTTACAAAAAATATTGTAGCTTTAGTGTTTAACATTCTGTGTGTGAAACTGCTTTAACTACATGTTTTTACTCAGGAGCTGCTAAGAAATGACCTCCATGTCAGAACTGATGTGTTTTTGTATTATTTTTGTCATTTTGTTTAAAGATAAATATTTTATAACACTTTTGACGTTTGAACAGTAAGATTTTATCATCTTAAACAGTTACATATTTTAAAGTATCTTTAATGTGTAAAGCTGCTCACACAAGTTAGAAAGAAAAACATTATTTGTGACCTTTCAGATGCCACAGAAAATCCTTTTTATCAGCGCGTTTGTTACGCTAAGCTAATTGACCTTTAAGTGTTAATTTTTGAATTTTACGCTCGGTTTAGACGTGTTCAAGCCTTCATGTACGTCTGCAGACATTTAAACAAAAAGAGTTTGTTTTGGCCCAACCTGTCGTCCTACAAGGTTATTTTGAATTAAAAAAAATAACAGCAGGTCTTGTAGGTGAAAGGTTGACTGTGGTGTGTTTAAGAGTAACAAATTGATCTGAGGAATCAAAAATACTCTGATAAAAATCAAACAAGACAATAAAATAAAGCAGATGCCACACTGAAGCACGGCTGCCTGGCAACCATGACGGAGATTTAGTTAATCTGTAACCGAAAGAGATTCTCTCCTGATCAGTAAACAGGGATTGTTTAGGATTATGGCTGTACGGAGATAACAAGGTGTTTGACATTCAAATCACATAAAAAATGTTTATTGCAACTGGAACCTACCTTTAATTAATATGTAGAATACCTAAAAATACTTCAACGTATTTTTACCCAAGTAAAAGTAAGAAGAGTAAAAAAACTATTGGGTAAAAAACTACTGAGTGACTGACCAAATTATCATTTAATATTTAAAATTACATCATCAAATGGACCATAATATAGAATTAAATGGAAATTTTGGTACTTTTTAATTACCAAGATGACAATAGTTCATATAAAGTAAAAAAAAAATCAAATCAAATCAGTTTCTTTCAATGAAAAACTTTAAACAAAAACTGCAGGTGTCTGAGTTTGGTGAGTTTTGGGTTAAAACATGTTTGTTCTTCATCAGTGGGTAGAAAATATGGAAATTATACTCAAGAGTAGAGATATTTCATAAAAAAATTACTCAGGAAAAAGTAAAAGGTATTTTTTTTTTTTTTTTCAAAAAAAGTTACTCAAATAAATGTGTACAGGCTCTGTTACTATGTGGAGTTTGGTAGTTGTGGTAGTTTGCATTGTTGGCTCCTGATTAGAAGATGTGTATGTTTTTGTCCATGTCCAAAAACTGCATGTTATGTTAAGTGCAGATTTTAAAATCTATTCAGTCTAATTCTATGATTTGCGCTCTGAGTAATGTCATGCTTTATTATTTATTTTGGATTATATATAGAATTCATAATTTCACTTTTTGAACCTTTAGAAAGAAGTTGCAGTTTAGTTTTCACATCTTTGACCAAGGTAGTCAACTGATTGTGTCACTTTATTTATCTTACATTGGCTGTTAAGCTCCTAATTGCACTGACTGAACAAATTAAAGTTGTGTGTTTATAAGCTTGACCAAGCTTGTGAAGCTTTTGGTGTATTTAAATGTGCTTTACTGGTGCAGGGTCTGTCTTTTGTTTTTAAAAGAAATGTTTTAAAATTCAATTCAGCAATGTTTTTCTGTATCAAAAACTTGAGATATTGGCATCAGAAGTGAGAAAAGTAGTTTGATGTAAAGCCTGTGGTTCCTTCTAATAAAGCTTTTATAATTTTATAATGTGGATCATTGTATAATCATGACTGAAACTGTGAAACCAAGTTTCCAAGTTTGTGCACATGCACCAGGAATTTGACCTTATTTCTGATTTGCTCTTAAGACATTTAAAATATGAATATACATAAAGTAAGTGTAAGTGTTTTGTTTTTGTAACAGACAAAGAAAAGATTGAATTTGTGTAAATATTTATTAGAAAGACAGTATGTGGCTTATATCTGAAAATTCTACTTTCTAGCACTGAAAGTAAAAGTTTAAATGTTTCATCAGATCATTTCTGCAGAGAAAGAATCAGACAGTTTAATGGTGTTGAGCTTTTATTGGGCACTTTGTGACACCCTGGACATGTCGTATTGCATTGGTCATACTGAAGTAGTCATAATGGAGAAGTCATACAAAAAGGTCATAAACAATCATAGGAATGATAGAAAACTGGTTATATATGAAGAACCCACATCCATATTCTTAATAAATATATACACAATAAGTACTAAGATATAAAAAAGTGATTACACAGATCCTTTTCCAAATATTATGTACAATATTTCCATAAAAACAACAGAGATCAGTATGTATCTTATGGCAATAGAGGATTATTTTCTGGATTTGCCTGAGCCGGATTATTATTGCACTGCCAGGTCAGCCGGAAGAGGCTGCTAGAACGATACTAGATATGAACTGATCTACAGACATTCAGCATCAACACAAACTATGTAATACTCAACAAAACCTCTTATTCAGACTAATTTAAAGAAAAAAAAGATGACTCTAAAAAAACAAACAAATATTTACAGTATTCTTCGAATTGATGACATTCGAAATACTGTCATACTGTTTAGTAAATAATACACATTTTTGAGTGCGGATTTTCTAACTTTGCAGGCTCTAAGTCATCAATGCTATGACTTTATGGAGAGAAAAAAGGGAAGTTAATTTTTTATATGATTAAATTGAAAACCTCTGAATAAAAAACTCTGCTGCTTGTATAGCTTGAGGTATAGCAGCTACCAAACTGTTCTGCAACCATCAACAGTTTGCATAAAGCTAGGCAGTAATATATAGGCTCCAGCTCGTAATCTCATAAAACACAAATGCACATATATCCTTATTTGTTGTTTTTTTATGCACAGAAAAAGCTTTGCAGTAAATGGCAAGTTTAACTTAGGTTTTTTTCAAACCATCATTGTTCTCTTTTAAAGGCTTTGGCATCGATGTACCAATTTAAGGGCTTTTTATTCTATTTTTTACATGACGTTATTGGAGTTTTATATGAAGTCCATAATCCCTGCAAAGCCAGGAGTGTAAACCTGACAGCTACAACCTTCTTCCACCTCCGTGTGAATCAGATTTCTGTGAGCGTTAGCTTGTACACGCCGCCCTGCTCCTCCATGGTGATCTGGAAGGTGTCTTCATTGGAGTAATGCTTGATGATGTTGTCGTCCATGTGGACCAGAATACTAGCAAGAAAATAGGGAACGAAATTTGTTAATCACTTACAATCTGTGCAAATATGTAGATAGATAATTAATTGTGACATTTATAATGCCAAAAGTAGTATTATCCTTTTAAACTTTCATAATTTTGCTAGTTACAACCACAAATTTCAATGTATTTTATTGGGATTTTATGCGATGTACCATAAAAAGCCAAGGTTTTCAGGATTTGTGTTCTCTTTTATTTTGGTTTTTAACCTGATGTGAAATAGGAATATGGAAGAAATAACTTCATTCAAGTCAGACTTATTTTTAGAAATTGAATTTATAGAATTGAATATTCATCATGTGCAATTAGGTATGTGATTATTTTATTTAAATTTACCAGCAAAAAAAAAATCATCCTCAAAAAATTCATATTAAAACACTAAACTGCAGAAATTTGCCTGCAAATGTAACTTTCTAGTGACCTAAGCCAAAGTGATGAGGATGAGTTCAACTAAAATTTTCAAGGCAAACTAACCTACACAAGTTTTCTTTTGCTTTTTCACCAATGTACTGTTATGCATCTTGTAATGTGATGTGTAATACATAAAATAAGCTAATTTTCACAAATGGTGTCTATCCAATATGATTGAGGTTCAGTTTTTATGTAAAGAAAACAGGAAAATGTGAGTCTGTAGCTGCGCAAAAGTGGTAGAAACTGAAAAAAAAAATCTCTACTGTCTTTTCAGAATTTAGTTTGTGAAAATAATATTTGTTTCCACTTCACATTTATGCACTAACTGCCCTTCAATGATGTGTCATGTGTTGCTAACCGTCCATCATGCAGAAAGACGGCTCTGTCAGATAAAATCCCAATAAATTACGTGTAAGTTTGTTGTAATGTGATAAAATGTTTTCTGTCCATCAGATAAATTCATCATTATTTTCTGGATTTTTGGTGTAGTTTGGGGATTCACTCACCCTTTCTTGCACTTCTTGTAGACTTTTCCAATCTTATCCAGAGCAAGATCGTACTTCTCTGAAATCTGGTTCAGAAGAAAACGTGTTAGGTCGTTATTCTGCACACACAACCTTTTTAACTACATTATGGTGCTGATCTTACTATGACCTTTTTAACCCTTAAACTCTCAAACACTCTGTAAGACTGTCGGGCCTCAAATGTACAGACCTCAAGAATGCAGAAAAACCAGAACACCAACAAACTCAAGAACAAGACGTTCCTGCGCTAAACCTGTTGAAAAACCCTTCAAACTCAAATGCTTTACATAACCTCTTTAGTGCTGATAACATCTAAACTGACTTCACTGTTTGTTCCGACGTACATATCTTTTTCCAGTCCTTTCTCCCAGCCAGCACGTGTGTGAGCGCTGGGCCTCTGGCTACTCTGAGTAAACTACACCAGCAACATGACACAGGAACATGTAGTCCAGTGCAAACCGCACAAACCGAGAAGGACTCACCGCTTCCACCAGGCCCTGCAGCGTGGGATTCTTCAGCATGAGGGCGTCGAACACCTCGTCTGACTCCTTGCGCACGTACAGCAGAACTATAAGATCGGAAAAAATGAGGGGAAACATTAAAAATATGGCGACAGGATGTTTACTGGATGCATTTGTTGGACATTTTACTGATTAGTTTGGAATATAAACAGTTTTAAGCTCAGAGCTGAAGTGATTTATTGTTTAACAAAGTAACGTTCAACTAATTTAGTAACAGATTAATCATTAAATTGAGTATACAGACTAAAAAAAGGCAATTTGGTTAAAAAAACCTTTTCAGTCATTAAATTGTACACAAATATTTTCATTTGCATGTAAGATAATTTTTTTTTAAACATTTCAAGTATATTTTAACCAGAACTCCTCGAGTCTCATAATTATATTCTAATTATTAATTGGTCTTGCAAAATTTTATCAATAACTTCATAAATGAACAAGCACTAACATAATGTTATGATATTGTCTTTTTGGTAATAAATTTTTTTATTTTTCTCTTTAAAATGGGATTAATCATTTGCATCTTTTAATGCATTTCTCATATACAAAAAGGCTAATGGGACTAAATGGAAAATATTCATGAAGTGCCAATTATTTTATGAGATTAATTTGTTACTAATAAAATATTTACTTGAAGCCTCATTGGTGTCATTATATAAACAAGAGAACAGATGCAGGGACAACAACATTACAGGAAAAAAAGATGAATGAACTAATACAGAAGAAAATGAATGAAGACTGATTTATTTCTGTGTATGAAGAAGGTGTAAGCATGTGATATTAAAACAGCATCCATCCATCCATCCATCCATCCATCCATCCATCCATCCATCCATCCATCCATCCATCCATCCATCCATCCATCTCCATCCGACCCAAATGAAGGAGGGTTGGCCCCAGAGCATCATGTTCCTCTCAAGAACAGTCTGTTCTTTTGCAGAATCAAAGGCCACTAGTTTTATTTTTTCTGTTTAAAAATATTATTTTGTGCAATTGTACAAATTTCAGTTTGAAATTAATTAACAATAGGAGACCTGAGGACTTGTATGAGTCTCCCAGACTGTCAGTCTGCAGTGAACCTGTTTGTTTGGCCTCCAAACCCTGGTGACCAGAGGAAAGGCAAGAAAGCAAAAATCATATTCACCAAATACAGACAAGTGTAAGGATAATGTTGGATATTCAACTTAGTGCATGAAAAACGTTGCTTCTAGTCAAAAATACTTGTAAGTTAGTGTTATATTATTTAAAGTGAACTGAGATATTTTCACTGGAAACTAGGAAAAAAAGATACTTGGTGACACTTTATGTTTTCCAGGGCAGGATATCTCCTTTTGGAGGTTTTACAGACACTTTTTATCGAGAGGTTTCAACAAAGTATTTTCATCTTTTAAAATCTGTACTTTATGATTATTTTCATACATAGAATGATTTGTCAAATAAATAAATAAAAAAGCCACATTTTGCTTTTCTTCATGAAGATCTAAACCTGCATATCCTCTTTTGAAACATCTTCATATCTAACATTTCAATAACTCTTTCCAATTTGTCCAATTTAAAACTAATCTCTCGATAACCTAACTATAATTTACAAAACTAGATTAATCTTTCCAGTTCCATAAAAACGTATTTTTGCATTCTCATTACGAGCTGCTGAATGTAGGGAAAAGGTCGCTTCCTGGTACGTGTTCACCGGGTGATGGGGATGTTTGTTGGGTCACTGAAGGTCTCAAGACCTGTGTGTGTGTTTTGAAAGACCTGGAACAAACAAACGGCCCGGACCGAACACGTGCACAGGACAGGGCTGGAGGGAGGGAACATCAGAGGCTGACCGCAGCAAACGCACACAAAGACTTGCATGTGCCAACAGTTTCATAATTTTGTGCCAGAGAAAAACATCACAGGAAAATAGTTAATCTGGTACCTTTCTTGGGCTCGTCCGCTCTCGCCATCTTGTTCGGCAGAGGCCCGAACTCATCATCCCTGAAGGGTAATCTCCTCATACCTGCACCGCTTTGGGAACAGACACAGGTAGCAAACGGTACTTAGTGGGTGAAAGGTCAAAAAGGGGCACAGAGTTCAACATGAAATCAAGTGTGAAATCAGGAAACGTACCCATCTTCTCCCTCCTCTGCGGGGAAAGCCTGCAGAAAACAGAGAGATATTTACTCAAATATGTCCATTCATAATGGTAGTTTTATATGTGCTTTTAACTGTGCAAACACTTGTTGTAACCCTTCATGGATGGAGCTAAATCAGTCACTTTGGTCAAAGGGAAAAGTAAACACCGGAATCATGTGTTGACCCATTTACTCCCTACTGCCATCAGCAGCAAACAGCCGGCATGCAGACATAAAAACTGCTGGTTTTTACATAAATCAGCTTCTTCCAAGTCAATAGTTCAGGAATATAACTACAGGAAGTACTAGTTCCACTTAAAACAGGAAAATGTCTCGTTATTTGGATCTATATTTAAGCATTGTTGATTTAAAACAAGCTGGTATATCTTGCTGAAAAGTTAATTTTAAGTCCGTTTTGTATTATTTCTAGTGTACTAAGATATTTACACTAGAAACTAGACAAAAATAATTGGTAAGATTTGGAGTTTTTGCAGTGCAAGACATGGAAAACTATGAAAAATGGCGCTAATACTTTTTTCAGAGAGTTGATACAAAAGATGGATGAAACTAAATGCAGGACAATCCTTGAAGAAAACCTTTAGATTAGAGCTATGGTAGAGTCATAACATATCAATGTGTTAGAATGGCCTAGTCAAAGTTCCACAGATGCTGTACATCCAACGTGAGGACCAGTTTTGCAACAAAAAAGTGGACAAAACGTTTTCATGTAGGGATTTGCAAAGCTAAAATAAGAACTGCCACTTGAAGGAAATCCAATTGAAATGCACTCCGCACTAATCAAAATTTTCCAAGTGAAAAATTATAAAAACTTTGAGTCATTTCTTGCTACTTCACAATTATTAAATACTTTGTGGTGCATCACATAAAATACCAATGAAAAGCATTAAAGTTTATGGTTGTTACATGACAACGTGAAAATACTTCGTCTGAAAATAGCAATAATTAGAAAAGCATTATCTTTTCTTTCTTGAAAAACTGCTGGGATAATGTGACTTTGCATGTGTGTGTGTGTGTGTGTGTGTGTGTGTGTGTGTGTGTGTGTGTGTGTGTGTGTGTGTGTGTGTGTGTGTGTGTTAGCATTGATCGACGGCACTGCAGATAAAAAACTTTCTATTCTGGGAGCAAAGACATGAACTCAGCTTATCGGATGCAAATGTTTGGACACCGTTTGTCAAGTTCCCTCTAAACAGCGTCGCAAAAAATACCTGCAACCTTTCCCACCATTAAAGCAAAGTAAACAACAAAAACAGAAAATATTTGAACTTTGATCGACTTTCTTAATAAAGACGACCAGCAGGGGGCAATCATAGTAAAACATCTATTGTTTCTAGTTAATTATCCATGCTGGGTTGAGAGCAGAAGTGGGTAAAATATACAAAAAAAAAATTTAATGAGAGAAAGAAGTTGTCTTCCAAGAAATTAAAATGATCTAATTATTCATATTTTTCAAAGGGTGTTTTTATTAATAGAGACATCATAAACAATTTTACTTATTGTTTGGGTTGTGTGTGATTCTTATTTCCATTTTTATTTATTTTTGAGTGTGTTTTATTAGAATATCTTCCAGTTATAGTTATTTTTTTAAGTCAAAGTTGATCCGTCTGCCATCTTTAAGCCGTTTTTAATATATTACTTTCAATTCAACATTTTTATTTATTGCAACTGGGACAATTTATCGTCCAGTAAAATGTAATATTGTGACAGACCTACAGATCAGTTCCACTAGCCGAGAATTTCACTTATAACAAGACTTTTTCCATGTTATAAATGAAATAATCTGCAAGTGGAACTTATTTTGAACAAACAAAAAGTTAAAAAAAAAAAAATTTAAACAAATTATAATGACATGCAGTTTTACCTTATTTTTTTAAAAGGAGCAGGCAGAAGATCTGATGATTTTCTGACCATCTCATATTCATCAACTTAAAAACATTTAAATCTTCCAACACCAGATAAACTTAAATTATTTCCACATTGACTTAAATCTCACTTTCTCATCCTTAAATGTACAAATATTTATATATTTTTAATATCACCACTAACATTTTTGATCGTTGAGACACCCTTCCTATATTTCCATCAATATTAAGGAATTATTTACTTAAACAAGCTTCTATATCTTGCTGAAAAGTTACTTATAAATTAGTTTTATATTATTTATTTGTAGGGCTGTGTAATAATATCGATTTTGCGATATATATCGATATTTTCTTTCCTAGAAAAAAATCGATATTCATCCTCAAGTATCGTAACATCCAACTGTCACCTTGTTC
>CAEGAF010151463.1:0-14884 GCA_903067075.1 Micropoecilia bifurca
TGGACTGTGAGCTTGGTCATTAAATCACCATTTCTCCTCTTACCTGGGTCTCTGCGTCTCCTCACCACCTACCACAACCACGCATCATGACACTCAGAGGAGCTAAACACAAATGCACACCACATTTTTCAGATTTGAATAATTTCCTCCCTACAATATTGTAGGGGGGAAATTGCTGTAATGTTTCAGCATGTTTGAAAGGTCCAATAGCTTTGACGCTTTTGCTCAGATGTTCTCTGTTTTTGCAGTGGTTTAGTCAGAAATACAAAATAAAAAAATCTGTTACAGATGCAAAATGTTATTTTTCTTAATATATATTTTTTCTTTCTTTTCTTTTTTTAACCTCCAGTCTTCTCCCTATTGTCCTACTGCCATCTGCAGAAATGCCAGTCAGAAACAATCAATCAGAGCAAAGGGGTGGGTCTTAGCGCTGTCAGTGAACCTCAACCTGCTGCGAATGTGCAAGCCAGTTAGTATGACCAGTGATGGTGGCAGATAAAGAGTTTTCTGGTAACTAAGTTGTTTCTTCACCATTAGCACATAAAATTGTGTCAAAATTAAAGTATTTCTTTCATACTAATGTTTGAAAACAAACAACAAAAAAAGCTCTGGCATCATGTATGAAAATACCCAGACAGAGGAACAGATGCTTACAGGATGCAGAGCCAGGACTGCTGGTACTGGACCCCGGTGGCTGTTGCCGTCACGCCTTGGATTGTCTCAGACAGCAGATGAACTGTAGGTCAAATGTCAGACACAAGTTAGCTAAAGATAACATTCATTCTCATTGCCACACATTTTTCAAAATATCACTTTTCCAGTGCAACACATACAGCTGCTTCATGGCAACTTAATGTTTACTTGGTAGAGCTGAGATATAAGTAACTATATTTCTAGTTGACTTAGAGCATTAATGACTTTGCAAAACGTCTAATTTCATCATACACTGGTTTAAAACAGAGTGTTGGATAGGAAGGTATTGCCTAACATTCTGTGCTCAGACATCAGACGTATCTAATGAGCTTTAGACAGTGACGCCTGGCTGCACCGAGGAAACATCAGACCACGACAAGCTAATAAGGATGTCCATCCAACCTTGGGGAAACACCAGCACTCATTTTGAAAAACACATTTTAATATGCTGACATATTTGTGCTGCAGAATGATTAAACGGGCAGCGCTGCTGAAGGCAGCACGTTGCTGCTGGATAACAGGAATCTCCAGGATGACTTCACATATGCTAAAAAATGATGAATTGCTGGGTTTTGAGGGATATTCTTTCGCAGGGACTGAATATACCGAGAACATTTGGCTTCTTATTTTTTTGTCTCGTGGCATCCTCTTTAGCTAATCAGCAACAGGAAAATGACAGGCTGGAAATGTTTTGTATCATAAGCAGCGGGGATGATCATTTCCATATCATTCTGATTTTCTCTGCCAGTGATTTCTTTCTTTCTGCATGTCTTTGTCTTTCTCTCCATCACTCTTCTTTTCTCTCCCTCTGCCATGCCATCTCATCAATAAAGTATCCTCCATTCATGCCAGAAAATGATGGGCGTCACTATGACAACAGTATCACTGTGCTCAAGGAACAAGAGCGCAGAGGATAATAAAGAGGTGTGTGTGTGCGCATGTGTGCGTGTAGCCAAAAATTAAGAAAGTAGAGTATAAAAGAGATGAGAAGGACAAGAGAAAAGAAGCGTTTGTGTAGTGTGAGAGAGAGAGAGAGGAAATAGAGAAATAAATAGAAAAGGAAAAAGGCAGGAAAGGAGAACAAGAGGTAGTGCACATGGGGAGAGGAAAAAATTGAAGCAAGGCCGATATGAGTAAAAGCACACAAAGATGGGGGGGAAGCATGAAAGTCAAAAAGGAAAAAAAACCAAAACAAAAAACCCTCCCAAAAAAACAGACAAGATGAATAGCAAAGGAAGAAAAGGAAAGAGGGCAGAGAAATATAGGAGACGGACAGGGATTCAATTCAATTAATAGCAGTAAGCCTGACAGCCAAGTAGTAATCAAAAACCATCCAATTTCCCATTGACGTCAGGGACGAGATGAGGGGAGAGCGGGAAATGGAGACGGACAAAACGGCAGAGGAAGAAAAGATTAAAAGGAAAAGAGAAGGGGGATTAAGGATAAAAAAGAAAGTAGCAGAGGTTACAAGAGAGTGGAGGGAAATCACAGAAATGTGGTCACCAAGGTCACATGGTTCTCTAAGCCAACAAACTATCAGGCTAACGTCACACAAATAGAGAAGCTAACGGCTAATAATACAGTTAGCAGTGATAAACATGTCACTCGACATTTTTGATAAAATTGCCTAATATAATTCTCATGTCTATGTGTTGTATACACAAATGACACAATCAGTGCACAACATGAACAAAGTACATTTACAAGGTTTACTCTCAACTCATGAAAAAAGAGAAACTATTTCTCAAGCTAGCATATTTTTAAATTCAAGCTAGTAGCACTTACTGACTAAAATACTTCTAATGCCTTTATCTGTGTGACTGTTGAGATTTATTTTAATGTAACAACAGTTTTAATAGAAAAAAATTGATACTGAATAAATGTGAGGCTCTGACTAATGATTTTCACGCCTAGAGTTGGTTTCCTTTGGTTCGAATCAGCTGAAGAGTTTAACTTGCAACTTTTTTTCCCCCTGTGGTTTGGTTTCTTTTCAAAGAGAGTAAACTCCAAGCAATTAAAAACCTAAACAAACCAGGCCAGAACATTTAGTCAGTTTATTAGGCAGATGGGTCCAAGGCATGCAGAAGAATCAAATGTTTCAACATCTGTTACTTTCAACAGCTAAAGTGCTGCAGACCTCTTGTGCAACAGTTAAGAAAAAAATTGCATCCCTTGGAGAAAACCACGATTGACCAAAAGCCCGCTTCTTTTTTGCTTTGTTTTCAGCAGCAGATATATACGGTTCAGAAACCATACATATCTGTGTATTTTACAACTACATATTTTATTAAAAGTGGAAAAAACCAACTTGATGTTTTCATGTAATATCTCATGTTAGACCTGTGGCTTTTAGACGAATGCAACAAAATTTGTAAGTTAGAGTGTTCGGCTTATGTCCAGATATGGTTAGTAGTACTTGTGCTCCATAAGGCTGATTTAAAAAAAATCTAATTAAAAGTAGGATTTTATGGCTAAAACTATCTCGAGTGTGTATGGATTGACTGCTGGTGTGATTGTCTAGGTGACTAATTGAGATTTCTTCAAATCTTGTCACTGAAGTAAAGATTTCCGCATGGTTTCGTCAGTATTTGCCGTACAAACACTGTTGTTTCTACACATACACACACACACACAAAAGATCACATATGCTTTCACACAGCATATCAAACGTGACAAACTTCAATGGAAAATAATGAATAAATGTGAAGGAGGCAAGAATGGATGGCTGGATAGCCCACTTTGATCTCTGGGTTCTTGGTGGAATCATTTATTGTGTTATCCATGCAGTTTGGTTGTAGGGTAAAAAAATCCCAGATTGCTGTTTCCCCCCCAGATTCTGTAAGGTAGTAAATAATTTGTGACTGACGGCGACAAATAAGCGTGAGATGAATTTATAAACACGCTAAACCAAGCCAATAATTCAAATGTTAATATTTCGTTTGGTCTGTGTGCCAGTTCAACATCAAAGGAAAGGAGAACGTCTACAGAGATGAGCTGCTACAAAAGAACACAGAGGTTATCAGTGTTTCTTTAAATGTATATAAAAAATGTAAAAAAAAAAAGGAAGAGAAAAGCCCCCCCGGCCCTCCCATATAAAAACCTTTTCTATTATGCCCTGAGGTTAATAAAGATCATGTGCTGCAAAAAAAAGGAAAGATCGACTGTGGCCTCGACCATTGTTCGACCCGTCAGTAAACACATGCACACACTCACGAACACACACCACAGAGGAGGGGAAGAAAAAAATGATTGGCTCCTTGTGAGTGTGGGGAGTTTGAAGACGGTGATTAAACCAGGGAGTGTTCCCTACTGGAGAAGCAGGTGAAACGTTTACAGTAATAATCCATCATAGCCAATCACCTCGCAGCGCAAAAAGGCTATGATGTCAAATGGTGATGAGAGGCCACTGGGACTGGGTCAGAGGTCACAATTTATTATTCCTGAGAGGCTTTGAGGAAATTTAAATCATGCGTTGTTTCATCATGTTACAAGCACAAACATCGATCTGTTTTTATTAGAAGCTGAGAGGACAGACCAACGCAGTTTGTCTGTATTTGTGAAGTGGCAAGAAAAGGATAATGGGTTTGCAAAATAAATTAAAACTAGTTGTTTCTACTTTTTTAGGTAACTGTATAACTGTGAGTGCATGTCACAGCGTCTCAAAAAACCTTTGGAATGCCCTTCTTTGGGACTGTAGTCACATAAATAAGTGTGATTTGAACAACTAAACCACTCACAGTAACTGCATTCAATCCTATTTTTAAATTTGTTGATATGTAATGATACTCTCATTGAATAAACAGTGGAGAAAACTGACAGTCCCCACAGCAGGGGCAGTTTGGAGGGATTTAAATATCACTAATTGGAATTTGTCAGTGATTATTCAATAAGAAATTTATCACGATAAGTGATAAATGATGCAATAAATGCCCAACAGTCATCTCAGAAAGAGAATCTTGTATGTTATGTAGAATCATCACACAGAGCAGCATATTCCAAGCCTTTCTGTCTTGTAATTTTGATGTGAAAACCAAAAATTCAGCGTTTCAGAAAATGAGAATGTTATGAAAAAGGTGTTAAGTTGAAACTATTAACTTAAAACACCTGCAAAGGTTTCCTGACTCTGTAAAGAGTCACCTGTCACAAAGTGGGGAAACCAAAAGGTCATTGCATTAGAAGCTGGTTGTTCACAGAGTTCTGTATCCAACTATATTCACAGAAAATTCAGTGGAAGGACAAATTGTGGCAGTAAAACATAGAACAGCAACAGGGAAAATGACTTGGTACTTACAATTTGACAAAACACAATGTCGTTTCTTATTTCATAATTGATGACAGTTATATTTTAGTGCCTCGTTGCTGAAATGTGCCCTGAAAATAAATCTGACTTTGACTGTAAAACGTGTCAGTGATCTAATGTGATTTCAGACTTTCTGAGACCCTGAATTGTGGCTCTTCTTTACCTGTAAGCCATAATCATTAAAAATGTAAAACTAAAGTCATGAAATATTTTACTCTGTGAAATGAATCCCTATAAAATGACTGGTTCACTTTGAGGTAACTGGCAAAAATATGTAAATATATATGTGTACACCAAACAAGCCGGATTTCTTTCAGCCATGTTTTTAAAAACCATGTATCCTGTTCCTTCCACTTCATAATTATGTGCTGCTTTGTAATGACTGCAGTTGTAACGTGATCAAAATTTTAAGCGTGTAATGAGTAGGAACCTGAGGGCTAAACAAGTAGCTGTCTTTCTTTTTTTCCTCTTTCTTGTTGCACAAGAAAAGAACCAAAGTAACGGACTCTGCTGGATGGACCTGCGGCAGATTTAAGGGGCAGGTGAAGAGCCATATCTTTGACACTGAAATTTCCCTGGTGTCTGTAATCATTTCATGACAAGATAGATCAACCCAGTCCTGAGTGTGGAAGGGGGAAAAAAACACAAATGGCATACTGATGGTGATTGGTAGAGAAGTGAACGACTGATTGCAGCCTCACAGGGGCTGATGCTGACATTTTCATCCAATTAACACAGCTTACCGTCATCAAAGAAAACGAAACTTTGAGACTTCTCTGCATGTGCAGCAGGTGGGAGAAAAAAAACCAAGAGAAAAAAAACAGTCAGTACAGTAAACAGTTTCTTAGGTTTTATACATAAAAAACACACACACACAACGCTGAATCAATCCGGTCGCACGTACACACATTTTCTGGTTAACAGACACGTACATAAATATCTCTGCTGAACAGAAGCTTCATTTCCTGCCCTCCTTTACCTCATGCATATTAAATATCCTTTTCTAAAGAAGATCCCTCAATGTCATATCGTTGTTGGCGGGACTGAGATCTCATCTTCATTACTATCTAAAGGCTATTACCAAAAATTGGATTTTATCACTGATAGCAGTTCTGCAATTGCTTGGTTCAAAGAAACCCCAAAGATGTCAAAGAAGAGATCAGGATGAAGAAGAAAATGACCAGCGTTTGAGCTGGTGCAGAGCTGGAATGAATGGTTTCAATTCAATGTTCTGATAAAACCAGCAGAGGAAAAATAAATAGATCTCACATCGCTGGACATAAGTTAGTGTTATTAATGTCTGACGGTGAGGAGCTGCTGGTATTCAGAAAACATTTCTTTCAATATTTAAACTAAAATTGATTTTTCTTTGGTCAGTTTTTAAAACCAAATAATATAAGGAGGAAGAAAACAAGAAAATGCTGAAAGGTACTTTAAAAAGGTGCCACACATTATTTTGATTTGTATTATAACTCCTGTTGCAAAAGCATCTTTAGGAAAAGATAGACAAATACAAAAAGAATGAAAAACACAGGACAAGTTAAGTTTCTTAAAAAAAATACGCGTGGGTCACTACAATAATATCACCTTGAGTTAAATTAAAGAATCTCAGAAAATTACAATTAATTTTAATCAAAGGAAAACAGAAAAGAAACATTTTTACTGCTGCAAAAACAAACATTTTGATATTGACAATAATTGTATCTATCATACTCAATTATTGTTACTTTGATGTAAATACTAAGACAAAACTGAACCGTCAGAACTGATCTGTAATTTCTATTGTATAATAATATTGCAGGGGTATTTTCAAGCAGTTAAACTGAGGTGAAGTAACTATCATTCAGTCAGCTGACTGGCAGTGAGCAGCAACAGTGGGGGAGTGGCAACAACAGCATCCTTATTTTGTGGTCAGTTCTGATTTTGATGCATCTACTCATACTTGGGTCTCTTCTGTTAACTTTTAAAGCCTCTGGTTCAAACCTGACTATCATTTGAGACTTGTTGCTGTATCAGCTCATCTCGAACTGGAAATGATATTTCATTGCTTCTGTTTCATCAAACAAAGCCCGGTTGCAAGTTATTCAGAACGTTGCTACCAGGCTTCTGAAATCAACATCCAATCTCACATGTGCCTCCACTGCTGCAGCAGCTACAACTGGTTTATTCCGGAGCGCATTTCAAAATTCCTGTTCCGACTTGGTTAGATTTTCCTGTCCAGGCAGCGGGTTATATCAGAGGACTCCCGAGCACCAGACTGGTGGAGGAAAGCCTCTGAGGTCATGTGATAAGGAGCTGCTGATAGTTCACCACACTAAGCTGGAAACAAAAGGAGACAGAGCTTTGCTTTAAGTGACTAAGACAACTCTGAAACTCTCCTCCTTGCTCTAAGTGAAAGGGCTTAAAACTGCAGTATGTAACTTTTATATAAAAAATATTTTTTACATATTTAATGAAACTGTCACTATGTTGTGACAGTGTAATATGAGACAGATAAACTGTGAAAAAAGTCTCCTCCAAATCCTCCCTGTGCTGCCATTACCATCTGAAGAAATGTACCAAAAACAACCAATCAGAGGCCAGAGGAGGGGTTTAGTGCTGTCAATCAATCTGTGGATGTGCTAAAGGTGGAGAAACAAGTTAACATTGCATCAAAATTTGTCCATCTGTCATTATCGGTGGCGATGCTAACTAGCCTTAACATTCACAAAGCTGTATTGTAGCATAGACCAATAGGATGTGCATGATGGACAGCGCCAAGACCCGCCTCCTGTCTCTGATTGGTTGTTTGTTGTTGGCACAGAAAAGGCAAAGCAGCTTTCAACACATTAACGATCTCACACCATACTGTCAGGACATGGTGCGTTTCAACAAATATCTACTATATCTATATATATATATTTTTTTTTATAAAAGTCACATCCTGTAGTATTAAATGTGTAGGAACGTTAGAACAGAAAATCTGATCAGTTTTAAACATAACACTTTTTGAAAACTTCGATATCAGTAATTGGCCTGAGGTGAGAACCCATAAACTCCCCCTGCTGTTTTTCCCCTATTTCTTCATAAAAGCTCCACTTATGAAACCTCATTTTAACTTATATAGCCTCTTTTTGATTTGGCACAACAATAGACCTGAGGAGCTGCATGTCACTGTGGCAGATGGTAACGCTGTGCTGACACCAAGACACAATGCATATGTTCACTCTGTGTGCAGCCAGCTCTAATGCAATTATGTCATTTTCTGTTTATGTAGAGAACTGTTCTAAATCTAAATTTGCACAGGGAACTATTCAGAACACCAAAAGTTCAAGTTTTTTTTTCTGTAAACGTAGATTTATCGTTTCTCTACACAGATATACAATCTGTGCCCACAGATGGGCCGTCAGATTTGCATGTTCTGATCACCGTACCAACAACTTGTGTGTAGAGCAGTTTATCCAAATCTAAACAAATCGTCTCCCCAGAGAAGCGCGAGTGCAAAACTTCTGCAATGCAGCAGAGACAGGTGAGAATTACCCGGGTCCAATCAGCCATTGTTTTAGTTTATCATCAGCTTAGTCTGTTGGAACTGCTGATGAATTCTGTTTTATTGAATAAATTGAAAAATCTTCAGACAAAAAAAGCTCCTTAAAAAATATGCCTTGTAACTGTGTAAAAAAACAAATTGAAGGGTTCCTACATATTTCCATGTCAGACTTCCTCCCTTTTCTAGACTGACATTTTCAAGAATCCCCAATCCTGATTAGTTCATTTTTAAAAACTATAAATCTAAAACTTTAATATGAATAGAAGGTATGCATTTTACAGCAAAACTGAAAGGATTTATATGTTCTTAAAACCTTGAATGGGTGAGCCAACCTTTTTAAGATATTACAACTAGAATATTGTTGGTGTTAGTCAGGTCAGTCTCCACAACCCATCCAGAATGCTGCAGTTCATTTTCTGACACAAACCAAAAGGCTTGAAGATATTTCCCCAGTAGCCTACTTGCTTCTCCTCACCGACTTGCTGTTTATTTTGAAATTGATTTGAAATCTTTATTGTTGACTGTTGATTATAGGTACTGAACAAACAGCCTCCCGAGAGTCTGCCTGGCTTCCTGTAGCCCTCCAGATCCCTCAGATCTAATGATCACAAGGCTCGGGCTTGTTCACCAAGCTGATCGAGCGTTTGTGGCTGAGGCCCCTATACTTTGGAATAAACTCACCCCACACATCACACAAACTCAAGCTGTCAATCACTTCAAATCTCATTTGAAAACACCTCTGGAGTCAGTTTTTTAGTACAGCATGAGAGATATGGGGAACATTGGGAGGTGTGTCTTTATTTTCTCCTTTTGCACTTCAATACAACACTCATATGAATGAGCTAGGACTGGAACAGTGGCCAAAAACAGAAATGAAGAAAGGATTCTGGGAACATAGCTATACACTTGGTTGTACTGGATCACTTTCCTGCACCCACACAAAACAAAATGGCCTCCAATTCCTGTTACAGAGAGTTTGATATGGGATTGGTTCTTCCTTTTTCAGCTAGAACACCTTCACTTCTCATGGAAAGGCTGTGTTAAAGTGTATTTAAAGGAAGATGGGATCTTTTTGAGAGAAGTCAGACAGTGATGTTGGACAATATACCCTGGATCAGAGTCTCTGCTCTCAGACCAACCAAGTTCCTCTACACCAAACTGGCACAAAGTCGGAGCAAAGCGGCCCATTCCCATTCTCACCAAATCAAACAAAATACCATAATCCTCCTTGTAGCAAGCTTTATACTTAGCAGGCCTGAAAAGTACTGTTCTCTTGGCATTTACCAACTTCATTCTGAAAGGCTCTCCATGGTTGAGCCAAACTGCCAAAATCGGTTCTCATTGTCGCGTTACAAAAATCAGCCTCATGTCGTCCGCCTCTTCTCATCACAACCCTCCCGTCGAACGTTTTGCAATGGTCAGACATTTTTCCGATCACACAAGTCATGTGATCAACAAACGGTGACAAGACAAAGAAGAAGACAGGAAGTTGTAGGGGGATGACGGTACTGCATGTTTTTTAGCGTCTTCTCGCGTGAACAAACTTGTTCACGTGGGATTTTAAATGCGCTTACGTTACGTAATTGTAAAATTGTGTTTTTCGACATCAACAGAATTAATAAAGTTTTGCACACATTTGACATGGAGACGCAGCTTCTGACCCAAGCTGAAATTTACTGAGCTCCTGAGTGTGACTCATTCTTTCACAGATGTGTATGGCAAATGTCAGCCGGCCGTCTTTAGCCAACACACCTCCAGCCATTGAAGCTGACAAGGTCATATTAGTTAAATCATTTTTAAATGATTTCTAAAACTTTTGAACAGCCACCTCCTGTGCTTTGTTCTGTTCACTTTTTCATGCAGCATAAACCAAAACAGTCCAGAAACGTGGAGCTCTTGCCATCTCTTTCCTGCAAGTAGTCTGGGATTTTTGGCGACCCGATGGGTACAAAATCCCACGGTAAACTTTAAAAGTCAGTGAGCTTGAGCGCTCACATGCCTGACGGAGCTTTAATCATAGTCTGAATGCACAGATCGACAAAAGGAGGACAAAACAAAAGCTTATGGATACAAAGTAGATTGTAGATGTTTATAAAGCAATCGATTTACACAAGTTTAGAAAGCTTTGGTCTCAAATGTAAATCCATGCAGCTGTCAACACAGGGAAAAAAAATCCTACCAAGTGATTCATTTTTACCTTTTCTTTGGAATCCAGCCTTCATTTTACTTGCTCAAATGCCCACAATACACTTTTACCTGAATCTTTGCCCTCCAGTGTGAAACCTTCCTGTTGACTCACTAATTTATGCACAGAATATTTATAGCAGGGATGGAGGATGATGGGTTAGATCTGTCGAATCTGAGGATTTGAATTTGCTGTTTAGCTGTGTTTTTTGCTGTTCACACCTTCCCTTCTCACCACAGGCCTAACAATGCCACTGTAAGGTTACAATGTGATCCTCATTTGATCGCAGAAGTAATTAGGGACCAGAAATAGCTACAGAATTTTGTGGGTTAGTTTATAATGTTGTGACAGAAGATTTATTAGTGTGTATGCAAAAGTATTCATGCTGATAACAATTTTCACCAATTAAAACCAAATATTGCTTTGTAAATTGTGGTGGTGGTGGTGGGGATTCAGCTTTCCACAGAACAGTGGCTACTTTAATGTGTTATTTTTGTTTATTTTTATACAATTTAGTTTAAGCCTTCTTTTTTTTTTAAAACCACATTTCTATTTTGTTCCAGGTGGAACCTTTGCATTTGTGTGTTTCTGGTACACCCGTAAATCTGATTTACGCACAAGTGACAAATAACCGCGTGAGACATCAGCCGCTGCGCTCGGCCCACTGGTGGCTCATACGTCTATTTATTCAATGATTTGGCAGTAAAAAGAGTTTTGAATTGAAAATGTTACCCATTAAATCCATGTATAGTTTTCAAATAAAATGCTATTGATTACACATCCTACCATTAACTTCACTAAAAGTTCTAATCGAGACCCACTACTACTTTAAATACAGAACATTTAATAGTTTAGATCAAAGAATGTTGCCATGTTAGATGGGCCTAGTTAAAGTCCACGACTTTAATTAAACCTTCGTCTTAGTAGAAATTAACAACTCAAGAAGTTTTACAAATAATCACATGATGATGAATAATAGTAATATATTTTGACAACAGACTTGTTTTGAAAGAAATTAGTTTTTTAAAATTTTACAGCTAACATTTTTTTGTATCATAATTTGAAAAAGCAAAACCAAAAGAAGAAAAAAACGGAAGATTATGTAAATACAGGTAAATTGGAGAGCCAGAAATAATACCTCCAGCATTTTCTGTTGAAATGATGGTACAGTAACCAGAACCAGAGCAACGTCATTGGTGCACCTAACAGAGAAAACTCCAGCTCCTTACAAAATCATAAAGGAAGAGAGGAAAATGTAATTACACAATACACCATTAATCACAACAATACATATTAGTCATTCAGCAGCCACTGTACCAGTACGTGCTCAGGCATATTTAGTACCTGCTTTAAATATTACATGTCAGAAGGTGATGCCAGTTTCACTTAGATGGTTGTTCAAATGTCTAAAGTGAAAGTCCTTATCCAAGCATTGCATCATCATAAGCATAGCTGGCATTATTCCTCAACACAATGCACACGCTCTTCCTTCCTTAATGCCCAATCCCAAGACAAAAGTGGATCCAAAAACAGCATGCTGGCCTCCAAAACCAAACTCCTCTCTACATGTCGGAGCAGGACTAATTATCTCGCTGGGCTTTCATCTTTTTCATTTTATGTAATTCTCCCCTTTTTTCAGGGAACGCTATAATCTTCCCCTGTTCGCTTTATCTCACAGCTGTACAGTATTACAGCCGCAAATGAGCTGGCCCGCTCGCCAGCTGTAATACCCCACTGTGGCAAAGGGAACCCAGATACGGCAGAAATTAATACCTCCAGAGATATGGCTTGTTGATAGCGTACTTGGGGTGTGATATAAACTTATTCCCACCGCAAGGGTCTTTGTTCCTCCCCAAGAATGTTCCCCCCACCCAAAAAAAAAAGACGGCAACAGTCGGATTCAGGAATCTTTCCAGATATCTGGGAATTCAGATTGAAGGGAACGGACTCCAGAACAGGATATTAACGAGTGGGATCTTTATTAAATAATTAGTATGCTGAACTTAATTAAAGATATCTGAAATCAGCAGACTTGTTGGAAGTTTTCAGTAACTGTGGCGTTTTGATGCCTTAACAGTATTTTAAAATGTAATTAAATGCATCTTGTAGCTTTTTTGCAGTTTAAATGTGATATTTTCTTGCTCCTTGTGCTAATGCATCCACCCAGCATGACAACTCACTCTGCAGCTGATTTAAACAGTGCATTATCATTTCCATTAGAGTGAAAATTCATGATGATCTCTTGTAAGGTGGTTTGACCAACACTTATTTATGAATTTTTGAAACACTTAAAAGTTTCAGATCATGAAATAATAATAGATTAAATTAATACAAATACAAAAAGCAGTTTAAATATAAAAAGGGGGGGGGAAATAAGCTTTTTGTAGCTCTGTATATACCTTTATTTGGGGTAATGTTGAAAACAAGGTGCCACTCTGTTGTTCCTCTTACTTTTTTTTCCAATTAATTTAATTTTGTAAAAAAATTAATAGCATTTTATTATAAATGTTATTTTGGAAGACCTTAATCAATATTTGAGTATTGATTAAAGTCAATACTCAATAGATTAATTGAACTATTGAGTATTGACTCAATAGTTGACTCACTATTGAGTGAACTGTCAGTGGAACAGTTCAATAGATTAATGAAATTTCAATCCAATTAAAAGTTTACACAAATTATGACTGTTTTTAAACAAACTGTTAACATAAAAACAGTTTTTCATAATTACTTTAATCAAAGTATGAAGATGACTAAATATGCAACAGTTCAACATTTTTATTTTCTTCTCAAGTCATGAAACTTTCCATTCAGTTTCCAGGGCAGAGGCCTTGAGGTTCTCTAAGCTCCAGGCACATAAACCAGGTTTCTTTATGTAAACACTGTGAATCACTTTAGGATTATTTAGTAGCTTTAATTATTCATTATGATTCATATCGACTTTGCTACGCTTTTGAAATGAAAATATTTTTATGTAATGATTAGTAATGTCATGCCCAGCATGTTTATGCATTGCATTTTTATATTTTATGTGTGAGTGTAGTCTTGAGGTGTTATTGGTGAAATATTTCAAGGACCTTTGAGAAATGTTTTGATGCCTTGTGTGGAACATCTTCAATCTTACTGCTATAACAGGGGCAATATTGTGTTTTCCAGGCATATAACACCATTTTATAGCACAATAATGTAACTATGTTAACCTAAGTCATTACAGAAATGCTGTATATATCAAATATGACTTAAACGAAATGTTACTTTGCAATTTAACACTGAAATCAAGTCTCTGTCTCTTTAGGAAACTCTTACTCTTTCTGAAACTTCACATTCTGGAAGTCATCTCAACATGGCTCCTCCATTAACCCTTTAATAACATTTTTACCAGTGTTGCAGTGAGACGTAGCTCCTATAATGACCTCAGCAGATGTGCAGTTCCACCAGGTGTTTGCTAATTGCTGCTGGTTAGTCTGATGGAGCAGAGTGGAGGAGTTCTGCTCTGTGGAAGCTCTGAAGCTTGGAAACTGAACTTAAGAGGAGGGGGAGCTTCATCCTCGAAGGCGGAGCTAGATTCACCCAGGTATTTTGCACAACTGAATGGTTGCCATGGAGATTAAATGTTTCTCAAACATATGTGAAAGAATCAAAGTAAGCAGGTCTGGTTTTGTTGAGGGAATAATATGATAACAAGATGTAAAACTCTAAAACGCTGATTTTACTTAATCCTGTCCCTTTAATGCTGTGATCAGGAATGTTTTTAATGTCCTCCTATAATAATTTCTAGAGTGGTGGTAGCTGTAAGCATCCGACCAGCAGATGTAGCAACTCCTTTTTCACTGACCCAAAAACAGGCTCCTTGTGGGGTATTCAGGGACAGAACAGGCCAGCAGCAGCTGCCGCCACAGCCTCAGAAAGCCATTTGAAAAGCTACGTGAGTGATCGATGACAGAAGTCAATTATCACCTTGTGAATGTGTGGCGGCCTGCGGTGCAGGGCGAGCATCGCACACAAACCACCTCAGACTAACAAACACAGCTGTGGACACCAGAGCAGCCAGACCGGAAAAACTCTGGCCAAAGAGCAGGTTGCAGACTAATGTTACTGCCTGATGCTCATCAAGCACAGAAACACTGGACTGTAGCAGAAATTCTAAAGACTATTAGAATTTCTGCTACAGTATATA
>CAEGAF010151489.1:0-19713 GCA_903067075.1 Micropoecilia bifurca
CTGACTTGATGTGACAGAAGTAGGGTGTCGTCTGGATCCCCTTTAAACTCGTGCTCATCCACTGTTTAAACTATTTCTATTTCTTCTGCTTTCCTTCACTTCTTATGATTCTACTTTTTCTTGTTTTTACTGTTCCACTGTTTAAACTATTTCCATTTCTTCTGCTTTCCTTCACTTCTTATGCTTCTCTCTACTTTTTCTTGCTTTTCTGCAGCAGACATTCTGCTAATATGCATTCTCACGGCTGTTTCGCTAGGAACAGCTATTTTTCTAGTTACATTTATATTTGATGTTACTATTGTGATAAAGAAAGAATGTACGATACATTTCTTACTTGTTTAAATGATATGACCCTCTGATTACCCTGTTCTATGTATTTATTGAAGAAAAAAACCCAGTCCGTTTAATTTTTTATTACTTTTTTATATTTTTAACCAGTTTCCAGCTTTATGATCCACTGCAGTGATCCAGTCCATGTTTTCCGTCACTCTGAGGCGCCACAAACAGGGTTGCCATATTGGGTACATTTCAGCTTCTTCTGTCCTGCCTGTTTTCAGTGCGAGGAAAAGGGGTAGAATTGTAGTAGGACAAGGCAACAAACCAGACAACAAAAGGAAGTAAGGGCTTTACGCGGAGTGGTTTTATGTTGCTTGCAACATTTTCATCATATTGTTTAATACGAACCTCTTTTTTACTTACTCGGCTCAGAAGCGGTCTGAAGTCATACCGACAAAGATGATCTAATCAGATGAGGAGGTATATTTCGCTGAAAGCTCTGACGACGTCTTACGTATTTGCTTTTAGCTTGCTATGCTAACAACTTTCTGCTAGGCCAAGCCACTCGGCTCTCAGTGTCTTTAGCCTGTCAGGCTAATAATGTCTTGTAGTGTTAAACATTTACTAAAACCAATAATGCTTTATTGTTCGGTGGGGGTTATCATGATTTGTTTAATGTTACACAGAACTCAAATACGTTTACGTGCAGTGAATGAAGCTGTATTTATCATGATAATTGTCTTCTCAATTTGTGTTTTGTTTTACTACTTTAATCTTTTTGGATTTTCTTTTTTTTTTTAATCTTCGCGGACGAAGTGTTCTCAGATCAACATACTGACTGGACATTTTTATAATTTGAGCTTTTATGATTTATGTGTGCAAGAATATTGACACATGAGCGTGAATAGCAAAAAATATTCTGGGTCGACAAGAGTCCATGTATAATTTTTGAAGCTATGGATTCAGTGTTTAGTTGTCCTCCACAAATTCAGGCTTGACAGCATGGTAGTTTAAAAAAAAATCACATCCATTATAAAGCATAAAGTTGATATAAATAATGTAGTAGCTAAAATACATATAGCTTTATGCATGCAATAAATACGACGTGTGTGTATTATAGTTTACCAATGATACCAATAACACGACAA
Organism: Micropoecilia bifurca; assembly: GCA_903067075.1. NCBI lineage: Eukaryota > Metazoa > Chordata > Actinopteri > Cyprinodontiformes > Poeciliidae > Micropoecilia > Micropoecilia bifurca. The sequence continues at coordinate 1,425 of CAEGAF010151489.1, forward strand.
AAGGTGCAAAACTAGGACAGCGACTGCATCTTAAAGGCAGAATTTCTGGGTTTATTTACGTTTCTAAACTTTACATTTAAACCTATGGAGTTGAGCATTTATTTTATTAAAATTTTTCTCTAGCTTTGAAAAAACTCATGGGATTTTGTTGAATAGAAACTTCAGTACTAGACTGCATATTATTAGCATATTCTCCAATAAAGTGCTTGGAAACTTGCTAAAAGTAACTCATCTGCTATTATCTCTAAGTGGGACAATCTCCAATTGGGTCTGTTCACGTTCACATTATTATAATATGATCTAAATCTGCACTAATTCCTCTATAGTCACCTCTATTTTATTTGTTTCCCCTCCAATATGAACAGATGAGGTATCTTACATCTGTGAGATACTTTTTGTGGTTTCAAATGAATATAATTCATTTTGTATTAATGTGCTTTTCAGTGTATGTCACATTGAACACGGCCGATGCAGTTGGGATAAATCAACCAACGTAAGAGGTGAAATCTGTAAACAAGATTTCAGGGTTGGGTACAATAAGATTGACTGGTCTCTGAAAAGCCACAGAGGATTTGTCCCTCAGAAGCCGTCACAGTGAGGAGAATAGTGCATAACTTTGCAAAACACAGAGTCTGACATTGATTCCTCATTAGGCAATAAAACAAGAGAAAAGTTATTTTCTTATGTCTCCAAGCATCTCTATATGCTCTCCTGTTCCTCCTTTTCCAGATTCATCTAAACGCCCCACCAGTGGCTGGGGTCTGTTTCGGGCCGGGCGTGGCTCAAGTAGAAGATGCATCGCGGGGATAAGGACTTGCAGTCATCCGCACGCAAGATGGGCACGTCCTTGCTTTTCCAGCTGTCGGCCTACGAACGCGAGCTGGACCTGGTGTTTCTGGATCACAGCTACGCCAAACCGTGGAACGCTCACCCCGATGCCAGCAGCGCTCGGCCCACAAGAACGCTGTTTGTGACGCCGCGTCGTCAGCCTGAGGCTATATTGTGAGTATAAAACAGTTTTTAAGTGTTCTAAGGAAATCAACGCGTGGCTACTTTTTCGTTTTACTCTAAAGGGCGGATTATTTCTAAACTGTTCCTCTTACGATTCCTTTGTTGTTTTCTCCTGCACAGAGACTCGGATTCCCTAATAGATGTGGAAACGGTCACACCAACACCTGTTCCCCTGTATGACAACCAGAAGGCTCTGAGTGTGATGAAGGAGTGCGAGAGGCATGTCCTGTTTGCTCGAACAGCCGCCGACGGCCCCCCACCTCCAGATGACTGGGAGGAACATATAAACAAGTAACCAAACATGCTTATTGGTCACTTTTACTGGAATATTTGAAGCTCATAAGTCTAACACACCTATCAGCAGGTCAGTGTTTTGAGATGGTTTTTCCTTTTCAGGACGGGCTGGTCAGTGACCCAGAACAAGTTGTTCAACAAAGTCCTTAAAGCTCTACAGGGAGAAAGACTGGCACGACTGGCCAATGAAAATGTAACTTTTTTATTTTTTCCGCTGCTGTTTTTCTTAGTTTTCAACTCTAGGTGGTTAATGTGTGTGGAACACATCAAATGTGTTCTGTTTTTTTTCTTTCTGTGCTTGAATATTTTAATCGCCTTCAGTTTTCTGTGAGTAAAGGTCGATACGTTTTTCTGGATTCGGTATTTAGACGAAAGACCCCGCAATGTCGCACTTGATCAGTAACGACACGTGTTTTTCTTCCTCCGTGTACTTCAGGCTTCCAACGAGCCCATTCTGCGGAGGATAGCTGTAGACAAGTGTGCCAGGAAGGTGCGGCACGCGCTCGCCAGCGTCAACTGGGAAACCAAGCTGACGCAGTGGCTGCACAACACGCTGATCGAGTCGTTGAGCCTCCCCATGCTCGCTGCTTACCTGGATGTGCTGCAGACTTTGAAAACCAAGGTAGGATTTAGTCACTGAACGAACACCGAAAGCCGGTGTATGTGATATTTCATTGCCTTGCTTGATCAGGGAGCTAAATTTTGATATGTCTGTTTATGCGAAGCTGCCGACGCTCATCGACAGAATGCTACTGCCGTCTGCAAAGACTGGAGCTCCGAGTGCGGAGGCTTTGTCTCTGCTGCTGAAGCGTCCCTGGGATCCTGCTGTTGGAGTTCTGTCGCAGAACAAACCGGTAAAATCCACGACTAATGACAAAGGAAGCATTTATTAAATGTGCTTGTTTGTTTGTTTTTTTTCAGTGTAAGTTGTGGTCAAATCTTGAATAAATTACAAGAAAGTTTTTCCTGTGCTTGTTGAGTCTGAAATCTTCTAGCAGCGACTTTTCATTTATTCATTATTGTTATTGCATATTTACCCGACATCACACAGGCCTAGTTTTAACTTAGATGTATTTTACAACAATTTTGTATGAAAAAAAACTAATACAAAAAATTTAACGTTTGACTAAGACTGCGAGACGCAGCACGTTGCTCAGGTAGCTGTGACTCGAGCCACTCTCCTTCCATCTGTATGTTGCAGTGCAAGCTTCCTGGCTCTCCTCTGATTCTCATTGCGCCGTCCAGCCCGACAAATCCGGCTCTCTCCACCTCACGGAGAATGAGGTTTTGGCAGTCGCAGCTCTCCTGCTTGGGAAAGGTCGAAAATCTCCCTCTGTTCTAGTTTTCCATTTGGAATAGAAGTCATTTTACTTTCCTTGCAGATAGAAGTTTTAATGAGTGCCGTTGTTACTGCAGGTCATCCCGGTGCAAACTCATGTGAACAGTGGGGCCAATATTGGCATCACACAGTGTTTGGAGCACATGCTGGGGACGGTCAGAGCCAAAGTCATGGAGGTGTGTCTTTATATATGTGTTTATCACTGTGTGGTTGCTTCCTAAGAGTGTTTTTTAAGTTGTATATGAAAAATAATTATGCCTATAAAAATATCATCTTAAGAAGTTTTTTTTTTATAAATATTATGACTAGCCTAACAAAATCCTTGCATTTATTGATAAAATCTATGGCTCTAAAGTCAGGATAAGAATGATTTGGCAGTTCACCAAGTGTGCAGATCCACATATGTTGTAAAATGTTTGTAGTGATATTATTTTGTAAACTTTGTCCGACAGGTTCACAGTCACTTCCCACACAAGCCCATCATCCTGGTCGGCTGGAACGCCGGCGCACTTATCGCTTGTCATGTAAGAGTTGGATAATTGTATCACAATCATGCATCATCACATGGACATTTGTGTTTTGTTTTTGTTTCTCTTTTCTAAATAAAAGCTTGAACCCATTTTCTGCCAGGTGTCCCTCATGGAGTATCTGACGGCTGTCGTGTGTCTCGGCTTTCCGCTCCTAACGGTCAACGGGCCCAGAGGGGTGAGACCTCAGCTGTCCTGCTCGCTGTTAAAAAGTGTGACCTTCAGCTTGCGTTCGGGTCTGTGACGAGGCGCTGGCGTGTGTCGCTGGTTTGCAGGACGTGGACGACCCGCTGCTGGACATGAAGACCCCCGTGTTGTTTGTGGTTGGGCAGAATGCGCTGCAGTGCACCACAGACGGCATGGAGGAGTTCAGAGAGAAGCTGAGGGCCGACAACAGCTTGGTGGTGGTCGGAGGAGCAGATGACAACCTCAGGTCGGTCGCCGTCCTGATCAAGGTTTAAACTGGTGCAAGAGCCGGTTTAAAAGCTCACTTGTTCTGTTTCACCTCCACAGGCAGCTTGACTCCTCTTTGTTGGCTAACTTAAAATTCTCTCTCTATGTTATGTTCTGAGCTTGGAGAGTCACAATGCGGGGAGCCGGTGGTATCAGTGAACGACTCTTTGACAAAATATGCAGCAGTTGACGTGAAGATATACCAGCATCAAGAGATTTTTATTTTTAAATATGATTTTTCAAGCACTTTCTGCGTCTCCTGCTGTGAAACTGCATATTGCATTGACATACACTCCTGGAATATATTGGTCCAGACCTCCACCATATTAATATTGCACATACTGATGGTGGTGTTGCAATATTTTATGCAGTTCTGCATTTTATCTGCTCACATACTGTTGTTTATCACTTTGCTATTGAAAGTACGTGGTCTTTTATCACCGTCTGTCAAGAACAACATGTTATTTATTAATCTATGTAATCTTGAAAAGTCTGGAAAATGAAAGAGTTCCCAGAGTTTCACATTTAATTTTCTAAGAGACATACTTTACTCTGACCTTTATTTTTGTGAAAAGAGGGACTTTAGCATCGACTAACATTTAGTTGATCATCTTTTTACATGACAACTCATCAGATTTTGCCTAACTCACCGATTGTGTTGCTTTCTCAGTTGCTAACAGATGAACACATATTTCGAAAAATGGGGATTAAAAGGTCACGTCACTTCTATAGGATTTTAAACTGGGCCCCAGTTCATTTTAAATAGGAACATTTTTAGGAATCCGGGTGAATGCTTTATAATCCCAAATAGTTGATCTGGGATCAGGACCAGGTAGCGCCGTAAAGGTGAAACAAAGCTGTGTTTGAACCTCTTGTGTGTCTGCGAAGGCGAGGCGCTCGCTCGCAGTTTTTCCTTCTGATTTTTGCTCAGCTGAAGCAGCAGCAGCGCTCCAGTCATTGATTTTCGCTGCTGCTTCATTGAAGGGGGCGTTAATGTGCAGGTTTGTACGCCGTCTCGGTGTATTGTTGGAACAGGCTTCTTCTGATGCTGCGGTGATTCAGTTGCTCTACGACACCAACATTTTTACGTGTAAGCAGCACAGAGCTGGCTCGGTTTGGTCTCTGGATGAATCGCCAAAAAGAACAGAGGCGGCAGAATAGCTTGGGTTTATTTTTCTCTTGCTGAGACGTCTCAGCTGATGTCTGAAAAGAGATTCAGTAAGCCTTGCATCGCAGGTTCATGCATGCAAGTTATCAAGCTTTTCTCCACCAAATAAATGCAATCTTTCTTTGAAAAAAAAACCCATCAGTACTTTATGTGAGGCAAAGAGACTGTGAGGGGATGTCACTTAAAATCCATGAATTTCTCTGCAGAATCAATTCGGCAAAGATGAAGTCGGAAGGTTTGACGCAGACGATGGTGGACCGCTGCATTCAGGATGAGATAGCTGACTTTCTGTCAGGGGTCCTGACCCGGGCAGAGGGCCACAGTCACGGCTCCGGAGAGATGAGAGACCTGGACACGGAGAAGAAGAAGCGGCCTCGACGGGAGCTTCCCTTTGACGTGGAGAGAGGTCGACCTTCGTCTCCGGCTCTTAGAGTTCCCATTTCGCCCTCAGGTTCAGAGGTTTGTTACAATCCTGTGATCATTAAGTTGCACAAATTGGAATTACAGAAATAAATTTGTTTAATGGAAACATTTTGAACATTTTTTGGGGAGGGGGGAACTTAAGTTTGAAGTGAACATCTACTTTTGTATCTTAAAGTAAAAAGTTTTTTTTTGTTGTTCTATTGTAATTTCAAATGGTAAAATGCAGCAGGTCCACCAGACCCACAAGCCAAGATAAATAATTTACTAGCAAACACTGTTGTGGGTCACTCTATTCTTCTGCAACAGAAGTGTGTAAAAATTGATAACTAGCATCAGTTTTCGTCTATATAAAAAATAAATCCTGGATATTTCACTCAAGAGTTGTGGCACATCTCTTCTGTTGTCTCAGGATTTGTCCAGCGTCTGCAGCAGCCCCACTTCCAGCCCCAAACCGAAGACGTCTGGTCTGTCTCCAGCACAAAAGTCCAGCCTGATCACTGCCACGCAGCTCCTCAAGACGCACATGCAGCGCTCTGGCACCGTGCTCACACACAAGCAGGCTCAAGGTTAGCTAATCTCCCAACTCTGGATGCATTAAAAACGCTCTGTAAGCTTTCACATTCCTGGTACCTGAGCATAAACAACCCTCCCTTTGTTTAAACATTTTTGGAAGCTAATCGCCTCCACTTTGCCTGAACTCTGCGTGAGCAGACGCCGTGGTATGCGAGATGTGAAAACGATTGCAGCTTGTTTTATCGTGTCACGACATCCGACGGGGGTGAGATGGAACGTGACTGAAATTGCTTTCCTCTCATCCTCTTTGTCTCCTCTCCTTCTACAACTTTCCTTTCTGGCTTTTTTCCGATTCGTTCCAGCTCAGTTTGCTGCTTTTATGAAACAAAACATGCTTGTGAGGAAAAATCTTCCTCCTGGCACCCCTCCTTGTATTTTTGGTAAGTATCTGTCTATCTATCTATCTCTCCTCCTCTCCTCCTCTTTCCTGTCTTCTGGTCTTTTCTCTTCCACTTAGTTCAAATAAAGCACCAGTTTATAAGTGCAAGAATATATAGAAATATATTATAATCAAAAGAGAGGTGAAAATGATCATACTTTGGCTGGCAAAGGAGTTAAACCCTTATTAACTCAGGCTGATTCAGTGCTTCTGTCTTTGTGTATTGATGCTTCTTTGCCCCTGCAGTTCCAGTGACCAGCGATCAGCTGGAAGGCCTGGACAGAGACGAACTACGTCCTCACGGCAAGAGGAGGCAGACGCCCAGTCCCACGCCCAGCAAGGCCTCCAAGAGAGCAAAGATTAAAGTTACCATTGTTTCCCAAAGTGAGTCAGCAGGAGGCGCCATCAGCCCTGCTGAAGGTAGAGAATCTGGATATCTTCCATAATTCCACATAATGTGCTGTTTTGGTTTGTGCTTTCCTGCTGCAGCAAAGTGCCAACTTTTGTGTGTTTTTAATCATGAAAATGATTCATCTCAGGTGACGTGTGCCGTTCCCAGCATGTATTTAGCGTCACTTATTAATGCCTTTGTTTGAAATGATCAACTTTGATTCATAAATGTGTAATTTGCATATTTATTTATTGCACACTTTAAACCCTGAAATGAAATGGAATTTGGCATAAAATTTGAGGACAAATTGAAATGGCAAATTTTAGTGTTTATACATATTTATATATATAAACACTAAAACTGAAATGTATATATTTCAGTTTCTATTTTTTTGGAAATATAATAATAGGGAATGACCACAGATGTTGCACCGCAATGCATTCTGGGTGTATTGGCACCGCTCCAGAAGGTTTTTAGACACAAAAAGAGAGAATAGTGAAATAGCAAGAGTGATGGGCTATATTATTTTTCATAACAGGATTTTTATAGAGTTCAATATTATGGTAAAATGTGCCTCTTAAACAGGTTGAATTCATGTGAGGCTTCTGATGATGAGCAGAGTGAACCTGTGACCCTGACTTTCTTTCTGTTTTTTTTTTTTACTTGTCATTCTTAAAAGGTCTCCAGAAACCTGTACAGAAAAATCAAATGCAACCATTCGAGTCGTGTCTTTTGCTGAAACACGACACGTTTTTTGCACAGGAGAAAAAAAAAACTGTTCAAGTATTTAAAAAAAAAAAGTTGTGAAACATTCTGTTTATTTTATCTGAGTTTTTCAAGACCTCCAGAGCCAACAGTCATTTTGAAGAGAATCTCATTTTCTCACCGTCACATTGATGCGTGTTAGTGATGGGTACCAGTCCAACATGCAAGTAGAGACAAAGTTGAAAATGAGCAGTTTTTCCACACGTTCTTTAATAGCAACCGTAGCTACCAGTTGAGAAATGTGCTGTTAAAAGCTTCACTTTGTCCGGATCAATATTTCCATTAAAAAACCTTTGTAAAACCTTTTTCATTTAGTTTTTTAGTAACCCTTGCCATCATCATTTCAGATTATGACAATATTGCTCTGGTGCTCTATCATCTTTATTTTTGATAGCTTGTGTACTTACCTTTCTAGATTTTATTATTAATTTACTGATACTTCTGACATCTATAGTGTGGATAATTCTTTCAGAACATCCAACCTATGGATGTTTTTTTGTTTTTCTTTTTATCTTGGCTCAGAAGTTGTTTGGGGATTCAGGATAAAATCACCAGAAATCCCAGCAACTGACTAACATTCAGATTTTAAGACAAAATGACACAATCCAGAACTCTTTTGTTCTTCTTTGGTATTGCAATACCAGAGAAGCGGAGCACAGTGCTTCACAAACATGATGGTGTTATATAATTCACAGAAAGCCAATCTACTGTCTTCATAAATCTATCCGTAGCCGCCTGTCCTGATCTCAGGTTCTGTTTCTCTTCTCCCAGTGGGTGTCTCTGGCAAGCCTCTAACTATGGCAGTGGGACAGACCGTGCCAGGTGCCAAGGAGCTTTCTGGACTCCTCACAGGCCAGCGGTAAGCTTGCCCACTCTCACAGGCACGACGTAGAGCTCCTAAAACCCTAAGCGTACCTACACCCACGTCCACGCCTCCCCCCTGTTGGACGACAATGTGTCTGGTGCAGAGGGGATCGATGAGAGGTGGTACTCAGAATTTTGAGGGCCGAATGACAGCCAAGCAGCCCTTTACTGGTGTAGCTCCTGAGCAGACTGGTGGTGTGTGTGTCACTGCAGGTCTGGTAGTCTGTCAGAGGTGTCTGCTGCCCTGTCCCCAGGCACAGGCTCATTCAGCAGCGTGCAGCCTTGCATGGTGTCAGTGTCCTCCACACCAGCCCAGGTGCAAGCTCCAGCTACTGCCCAAGGTATCTCTGTCTTGTCCCGCTTTGCACGCTCAGTTGCACGCAGCTGTGCAAACAGAACGCAGCACGGCAGCTCCAGCACACACACACACACACCGTAATCTGTTGGCCTGGGTCAGAATGCAGTTCTGAACGCTGGATGAGGACAGTGTGTGAGGGCAACGTACTTTAGCAAACATCATCATTGATCACCTCTTGCGCCATTGCTGCTCGTCACCGATCCAAACCTTTCCCCCTGTTTTGGACGTGATTGTCCTCGTTTGCGCTTGTGTGCGTGTTTGTCCACGTGTTTAACCTTTTGGTTTCTAAAAGTATTATTTTGGTCCTAATGTCTGCTTTTTAAAAAAATTTAACTTGTGTGTTTGTTTTTTGTGCTTTTATTTCCTCTGCAGCGGCGGCTTCCGCCAGCAGTCTTCTGCAAGGCCTAAGTTTCAGTCTGCAGGAGATCGTTACCAAAGCTCCTAACCTTCCCTCCACAGCAACAAGCACAGGCAGCACTCAGGTACTTGAGGAAAGAAGCTTTTGTACAAATTATAATGGTGATAACAAACAAGGGTGTATTGGAATAAAACCACTGCAGTTGCTGTCAGATGTTTTGCTTACATGACTGTTGTATTCATGTCTGGCTTTCAAAGATGCATGTAAACAGTTTTTAGGGGCTACAAGAGACAACAATTAATTGATTACTAAATTAGTTGACCAATTTTACTAATTGATTTATCCTGATTGATACGATTAACTGTTTCAGCCGTAATCTATTGTGAAACCACGTTTAGTTTGGGTTTGGGTCAGTGTCTAATTATGTTTAGCTGTGGATTTGAGGTGAATTTTGAGGCAATTCTTCACCCGCTTTGGGAAATCCACAGTTGGCACTCGCAACAAAAGCACATGATGCTGCCACCGCTGTGCTTTACAGATGGTACGGCGTTCTCAAGTTAATTTGAAACCAATAATTTCCTTAAATATAAGGAGGAAGGTCTAGGTAACATGACTGAACTAAGAATCCCAAAACATAAAAACACCTGAAATTCATCTTTGGTGATGATTGTTTGAAGCTAGAAGCTTCAAAAATTAGCTTCCCATCAAGCTAATTTCTTACAAAATGTCTGAAAACACAAGTCCTATTTCACATATTTTTTTTTGTCTTCCAGTCCCCTAATAAGATTTGAAATGTTAATATTAAATTGATTCTATGTAGCTGGATTGATGAGGAAAATCTCTAAAGTTTTTTTGTTCCTTTTATTTTTCTTCTCAGGCAGTTTGTGGAAAATCCCAGGAGGCGATCCTGAGCTCGGTCAGTACCGGCGGCAGCGCTCTGCTCCGGGCAGTTCCCGTGGTCACAACAGGAAGCATCTCGAAAACCACCGCCATCCATCAGCTGCTCACCAACGGCGGACTGGCCAAGCTGGCCAGCAGCTTGCCCGGCTTGGCGCACATCACCAATCAGACCGCTGGTATGTGTCAAACTGCCAAAACGCGACGGCCACGTTGAATGCCCGGGGGCAGGGTGGGGTGGGGGGTGAGTTCATTCACTCTCTGTTTTGGAAACAGTAGTTCAGGACATTTTTAGACCAGAGAGGATTACGACATTGCAGAGACACAGAGGACGACTCTGTGGATGAGAGTGAAGAAGACGGGTTTACTCGGAAGGAGTCGACCGGTGGAAAGTTTGCAGAGTCACACGTTCCACATCACTAGCACATTTGGACTCATGTTTATGGAAAAATTGCCTAATTATTTGATTCTGAAGAATTGAATATAAAATAAATTATGTTGGATACGTTTAGTAAATTTATTAAAACATTCAATCCAGCCTGCTGCAAGTCATTACTTATAATTATCATCGCATGTTTCTTTTGTTTTTGTCTCATTATCTCGTAACATGCTGTGAATTGTTCCTTTCAATCACCTGAGGTAAATAACATTAACACGTGGCATTATTCAGTTCCTGTGCCTGTTGCAATAAAGACTGAAATCAAACTCATCTGCTCATCGTTTTCCTTTTATTTTGATTTTCCTGTCAAACCATAAGGGTAAAAAAAAGAAAAAGAGCACAATTATGTTCTCCATGAAGTACTAGCATGTGTAGGTTGTTATTGTTACAGGGTTTTTATTTGTGTGTTGTTAGGAGGGCAGAAAGCCCCAGCTTCTATAACGGTGACCCTCCGCGGAGCACGGCCAAGTAGCGCAGCAGCTTTCAGCCAAGCAGGTGAAACTGTGACGGCAGCTCAATCAGCTGAGCCCAAGGTGCGTCACTGGAGCCCGGTGAAGCGTTTTAGTTCCTCTGAACACGGCTTGGCTTTATCTTGCCCTGTGCGTCGGCACGAACAAAACCAATTTAGAAACATAAGTCTGCCTTAAAATGGGGGTGCCAAAGCGTATCCAGGTGAATTTACGACTTGCTCTTGGAAACGAGTGACTGAACGCAGGGCAAGACAAAACGTCTATATATAAAATTTTAACTTGGGTTGTTGCAACACATTGCATTAGACTGACACACAGATGTCTTTGCTCACTTTTTCCTGTGAATTGGTGGGGGGAAAAAGTGTTTCCTTGCTTCCAAAAGACAGAAATCAAGATTTTTGAATCATTTCCAGTCACAAAAATGCTAATGGAGGGCCACTCATCACTCTTGCTCAGAGTGAAAACTCAGTTTTTTACTCAACAAACACATTCTGCACAAAAAGTACTTAAAAACTGCTGCTGAATTTAGTGGGGGTTTTTAGTGCAGATTTGCTTCAATCACAATAAATGTTAGTTTTATAAAGACTTATTTTAACAGCAGCAGAAACCATTATTTTCAAATGTAAAGAATTGGCCGATATGAAATTTTTACTTCAGATTTTTTCTTCTATTATTGTGAAACCAATATTTTTAAACAACACCTAGTGAGAATCTGTCGGCTCACACGCAAAGTGCTCATCAAGTACTTGAAGGCAAAATAGGGAAGTGAACTGATTGCTCCTGCAGATTGAACAGAACAGTTTTGTCATTGGGTTTCACTGTGCCCTTCTCGCAGCAATGAACTTCTCGGCTCGGCCGCGTCAGCGACTGCTCTCTGCCTGCAGTGATGGACACAAAACCCCGCGTCGTGCAGAAAAAACAGCTGCCTCGTGTCCTCCGGGGGGAAGGGGGTGGGGGTCCCGTTGAGGTGGGAGGAGACGCTTGGGAGTCATGATTGCTGTGTTTGTAGAGGGATTTGAGCTTCAGCGCAAGACCTCTTCATTGTGCTTTTAAGTAGGGCATTTTGACAGCAAGATATATGACTTGATCACATGTTATCCTCTCTGGAGAAAATTATATTGTCAGTGTAAGCCACAAAACTACCTGCATTGTGGTAAATTAGCTCTGACAAAGGCAATTGTCAAATAAAAATAAACTAAAATGTTACTTTGAAGTTTTTTTATGCACTTAGCAATTTGCCGAACCCTAGATTATTGTTCTCTCGCAGCTTGTTGTAGATGGTTTGAATGTCACAGAACATTTGTGTTTGATAAAGTTGGTTACATTTCGGTGTGATGTGTTTCAGCATCATTCCTTAAAGCATAATGTTCTTCCGGCTGGCTGCGGAGCCTTGCAAAAGTATTTATACCCCTTCAACTATTTAGCATTGGTTGTGTGATTCACACAATTTGATACATCTTATGGAGATTTTACGTCAAACCAATCCAGAATAGTTGTGAAGTTTTTGAAAGATTCTTACAAATATAAATGTATAATTGTGGCATAATTTTTTTATTCAGTCTCCTTTACACTATTACCTCTGAATAAAATTTGGTGCATCCGGTTTCTTTCAGAGGTCTCATACTTTAAGATAATCTCTACGTGTGATTTTCCCAATTTTATTTAAGAAATGATGAAAATATAATTTTCCTTGCACTTTGCTGGTTTATGCCGTTTTGGTCATTAGTTTTCATGAAATCACAGTAAAATGCTTTCACCTGTGAAGTCATGATGTGACAATTAATAGAATAGCTGTATGGGTATGAATATTTAGACAAGCCTCAGAATTCATTTTGTGACTGTTACGTGGTTTCTCTGATATACCTTCGCATTTGTGCTAAACTAATTTCAAATGTCATTATTTGTTCATAATCGCAAATAAAGTTGTAAAACATGTTCCTATGGAAAACTCACATAAAAGTCGTTCTACTTAAACCACCATTTAAGTTGTATTTGGTTTGTACCGTTTCATTTTATTTGGCCTTCTTGTTTGCACTGAACTGGTTTCTTCCCTCTGAGAACATTTGCTTTGCCTGACCAATCTAAACACTTTCTTCTGTGTGTTTAACAAGTAAAGAGACTCTGGCGTTATATTTGGAGGGATGGATACGATTTTGTGTTTACAGAGACTGTATAAATACAGCGCACTCATTGCAGCAGACTTCCTGTCTTCAGTTCCACATAGCAAAAGCAATCAGATAAGATAAAGATAAGAATGTGTCTTATGAAAAGCCTCAGAATTTGCTCAAATGTGCAGGAAACTGGTGCCAGACATTAAGAAAAACGTTGTTTACTTTTGCTACCACTATCAGCTCCAGTAACTGATAGTGGGTTTCTTAGGAATCCAACATGTTGATATATGAACTTTCCAGAAGTAATTTTTATGTGTTTGTGGATCCATTTACATGCAGTGCGTTGCAAAAGTACTTTCACCTTTTGCCACGTTACAACCACAAGCTTCAATGTATTTTACTGAGATTTTGTATGATAAGTAGCATGGGGTGGAAGGAAAGCTACGGAATAAGAGTAGTAGCAATTGTAACAAGTATTACAATTAGCTATACACATTCGTTATATGCACCATCTATCCTTTGGGGGTAAAACATGGACAGGCTGCCAGTCCATCACAAAGACACACAGGACAGACAATCAGCAATTTTGACAGACCAATTAACCAGTTAGTAATTTAAATAAACCAATTAACCTTTTCGGACTGCCATAGGAAGTGGGAAAAAACATGCATGGAGGTGGAAAACATGCAAGCTTCATTAGCCCAGAATAAAACCAAGGTTAGTGTAACAGGCCAAGGTTTTTACAACTTCTCAGTGGACTAAATGAATAAATAAACAGCCAACCATGTGTGTAGTATTTCCTATGTCATAAAAGAAACGCCAAAAATAATCGTAGTTGGCATTAAAGTTGCATAAATTAACAGCATACCTTATTTTGTTAAATTTTCATAATTCGTTGTTTATTTGTTTTAATAAAACACCAACAGGTGGCGCGCTAATTGCATTCTTCAAAAAATGCTCGGAAGGTCAAGCAGTCTGAGCGCGTGCGTGAGGCAGCGTGAGGGACCGCTGGCGCACGTGCGAGGATGAACCGAGTGCGCATCGTGTGCGGAAGTAAACAAGGCAGACCGAGCTGAGTATAACCAAAACTTTAATTCAATTACGTGAGACCATGGAATTGCGACTCTGAGATATTTGACACTTTTAAAAACCAAATGCCGTCAGAGCGAAGCCCACAAATCATTCATTAGCTAGATACAATTTACTTCAGCTTCTTTCTATTGACCTAAATTAAAGGTTTTCCGAGGCAACCGCTGTTGATGGTTATAAAAACGAGGAGAACCACCGTTAGTCCTTCTGGTCAAGGCTCCCAGATGGACTAAGAAAGTAGCAATAAAAACGCAGCCGGGCATCACCGACTGAAGGAGCATTTCCGTTGCCCCGGTGGAGCTGCTGCCATATCATCAAAGTTTCTGAGGCGGTAACCCGCAGCTCCAGCTGGAGGAGAGAAATCACTGCCCCCAGAGCCAAGAAGACACGGGAGAGACGGCTGGATTTAAAACACGCCCCCCGGCGGGATCTCGTCCCCCCCCCCTATGAAAAAAGAAGAAAAAAACCTCCCATTTTTTCTCTCTCACTGTGTCTGTTTCTCACTCACTCTTCTCTCTCTGTCTTTCCCTCTGTCCCTCTCTCTTCCTCTACCTTTATCCCTCGCCTTTCGCCGTCTCCCCCCCCACAACAAACATGGATCTCTCGGCGAGGTGTTTGTTTCTTCTATCATGTCTCGGCGTGATATTGGCGATCGATTTGGAGGCGATTGATCCGGGCTACTATGTGGAGCCCAGTGCCACATCAGAGGCGATCGACTACAAGGATCCCTGTAAAGCTGGTGAGATTTCGTCCCCCTCTCTAGTGTTTTACGTTTTTGGCGAGATTTTTCTCATTTGAGAGAAGGTAGAAACATGCCGCTCGCTCAGACCGAGCATGAAAACGCTTTTAGTGGAGATGACAGCAGTGAATGTAGTTTTTAGCAGGATCTTGAGAACATTGTGTGCAATTGTTTTGTGACTGGCATAGTTTCTGCAGTTTGAAACATTTGAAACCGTCGGATGAAACCATCTGGAAGGATAAAAACTCATTTTTTTTCTGAAAAGAGTTCAGATTTCATCTGCAGAGCCATGAAAAGTTTTTGTTTTCAGTGCTAGTTGAAAAGTTGCTGCCTTATCGCTGAGAAATGTCAAGATCTTTTTAGATTTTACAGTTTACAAATATGTTTAAAAAGATTTCTGGACTTTTATATTAAAACTTCATCTCCCTTTCAGTTCCCCCCACCCCTTCTGGACAAATAGTCTTTTTTCCCCACAGTCTGTTTCACACAGCCTCTAAAAAAGTGGAGGAGGGGAGAAAACAGAGTACAGTGGAGCTTAAATATTATGCACACATAATTCTCTTAACTCGCACACCACAGTATAAACATGTTTATCTTCTACTTCCAGCAGACAGACCATTGAATTGTCCTAAAGATACCCGAGATGCCATTGCAAGCTTTTTTCTCTCCCTTTTTTTGTAATCTGAACTCGATGTCTTGCCAAATCCCTTCGGGGAGAGTTTGAGCAGATTGTGTTTTCCATCTGGTAAAAGTATTCAGGTTACGGATACAGAGAGCTGGCTTCGGTCGAGAATGACCTCTGATGTCCTGGAAGTAGTTCCCAGTTGGGAATTTAAATTTTCTTTTTGATGTGTCAGCTCGGTAGAGAGCACATTTCACACTGCCAACTCGGTTACCCAACTGTCAACTGTGTTTTTTTTTCTTGTTCTTCTTTTTTTAAATCGTTCCTCATCTGTCCAAGAACATACGCTGGACGTCAAACTTTGTGGAACTATTGCATCCGTGTGTAAACACAACAAAGGTCAGACTCCAGTTGATCGGTGTGTCATGTTCAAGTCATTAAGTTGTTGCTTCCTGCGTTTACTTTGCTTATGTTGAGTCATCCGAAGATCAGATTCATCGAACACTTGCGCTTGACGCTTGCTGTGATGAGTGTTGATATTTTTTTCTCTCTGATTTAGTTTAGGACTAATTGTTGATGTTACAGATCTGTGTCTCAGCAGGGACATTCTTACTACACGATCACTAGACGTGTCTGCTGTTTATCTTGGCAAGGACGTTATCATCAATTACAGCTCAGTTTGTCCAGGCAGTCATTTCGCCATGCGGCAGTTGTTTTTCACGGTCTTCCTCAGGGCGCGCCTGCAGGCAGGTGGTTGGAAGATGGTCACCCATATAAACTTCATCCGTCCATCTCTTCCGACCCTTGACCTAAGCTCCTCCTGCATCAGTCTATTTTTTTCCAGCACTCATCCAGAACAGCGTGTGCAAGGTAGCCATTCTTGGATTATTGATTTTTTTTTTTTCCCTCTTCTATTTTTCCCATTTGTCTCGCCTCGCTGTACTCTTGTCTGTTTGATCTTCCTCTGTGACTAGGGGTCAGCATTTCATGTTGCAATCCTCCCACTTAGGGAAATGCTACATTCAGGGGAGGTGGGAGACCAGCTTTTGTGTAAATTGTTGTGTAAATTAGCTGATCCTTAAGGATTCAAGTTTGTTCCTGGAATATTTTTTAAATTTTTGCAGTGGCTATTCACCTAAAGTAAAGCATTGACCAGGAGGAGATGAGATAATACAAAATCTTGAATAATACAAAATCTAATGATTTTATTTAAAACCAAAAATACTGCAAAAATGAGGTTGCATAATGAACTTAGGGTTATGTATTCTGTTTATGTATTTTGATTTAGTTGCACAAAATTTAATTAAAAAAAAAATAGCGTAGCAGTTTTCAAGTACTTATTTTTTCTGAATATTGTAACCTTTTTTCATTTTGCTTTTTAGAAACTAACACTAATATGCAGGGGTGATATTAGCCAGCAGTTGGTTACTTTGCATATAACCAGTAGCTTTTAAACATTACCTTTAATCATAGTGATTTTTAACTCTCCTTGGTTCTCGACTGTCCTTGTTTTTCAAGAATAGGAATTTTCTTAGAGCGATTAAAGTGTTGCAGCCTTCTTTCATCCAGCTGACCATCAGTGCACAGCAACACTTGGGGAGGGACAGTGCTGCGTTATTCTACACAGCCAGAAAAAAAAAAATACAGCTCAGCCTGGCACTTAATAGAAACTTTTTGCAATTTTGAAACTGTGATATTTAAAACATCCATACATGTGTCGTGGATAGTTAATCCCATTTTGTCAGACTATAGATTAGAGCTATTCTGTCTTGACCTTTGGGGTCTTCGGCCTTAGATATCAGGTTTGGAGCTCAGAGTAGAGCCTCCGCTCCTCCGCGTCAAAAGAGGACGCTGCTTCTACTCGTTGAAATGAGCTAATTGAATGTAGTTAAGGCAGTTCAGGCTTCTGAATGCCTCCTTGATATTTGATCATAGCACATCCTATTCACCTCTTGGAGATTTTCCAACCAGGTCCAACTGGTAAGGGATGCAGAGGAAGACATGGGTTTTTCTGGAGGAACTGTATCCTTTGGAGAAATAAATGAATAAATATGAACTGAGCGGTAAATGGCTAATAATATGGAGAAATGCTAGCTTGTCAAAGTAGAAAGGATTATATTTCCTAATATTAAAACTACCAACTTGTCATTGCATCTCCATCATGATGGAGAGATGCACTGACTGAAGCAAGCGGAGCATTAAGAGTAAACTTATTGAATCAATATAGGTCTAAAACCATTGGAAAATGCCTTGTTTTTGCTGAATTCACAACTTAGCCGTGTCCCAGGAAGTCATTTAAGACTCTAACAAGCCTCTAATATTAGACCCACTCGCTTTCACAATTAAAAATGGATGAGAAACAGACATGCTCGTTGTGTTTTTCTGCTCGGATGATAATCGGCCTGGTCTCAGTGGTTTGACTTATGTCTCGATTCAAAGTGCAGACATCGTAATATACTTAAGGTTTCTGTGACAAGGCTGGCTGAGCCTATGCATCGGAGCCTCTGTGCCGCCGTGTCTGGAGCCACAGACAGGTCAACCTCACAATCCCATCCCTCGCTCGTGCAAGGGATTTTTTCTTTTTTCCCCACAAGCCTGAAGCTCTGATCTCTGATTGGCTAAAGCACTTCACACAGACAGTCATTCACCTTGTGCCAAGGACTTGCAAGGCCAGCCACACTCTGCCATGCCAGCTCAGGTGAGGTGAGTATAGGCCATTCATGAGGGATCCTGGCAGGTTCAAGCCTTTCCTTTCAGACGGAGCTTATGTCATTTCTAACGCCATTCACTGCTGGTCATAAACGATAAATTTTGTCATCTGTGGAAAGCTTTGATTATTGTTTAAATAGCATGGCTGATACAGGGGACCTGCACATGCACATACCCTAGATTCCTACTTTGGGCCTAAAATATGGCAAAGTGTTTGCTTTCCTCTTTTGAGTCCCAATAAATATGAAGAAATTTAAAAGGATGAAGATGCAGGATTAGTGGAGTGGTATTATGGCCAATTACAACTAAT
>CAEGAF010151492.1:0-13800 GCA_903067075.1 Micropoecilia bifurca
AAATACCTTGAGTCGTTCCTGGACAGTCAGCTCAACTGTGCTGAAAACACTGACTATATTTTGAAGAACTGTTCTCAAGAGACTCAACCTTTTAAGAAGACCTGGTGATCTTGGTGGTATGTCTTGACTTTTTGGGGGAAAAAAATCATTTTATTTATCACTACAGAAGGGTTCAGTGAATGCACATATGAAATTGGTCGGTTCAGTACCTCAAAAAAGGTTAAGAACCACTGTCATAGAGGCAACCGGCGTTTAAATGCATTTGTAAAGAACAAACAGACCTTTCACATGAATAACAAGATTCTGGTGGCTGGCAGTTCAAGTACAGTAACACACATGTAGGTTACATGTCCTTCTTAGCTAGCAGACAAAAGCCACATTAGCTAAGCTAATTATGCTAGTTCAGCAGAAGGAACTACAGTAAATATCGCTGACATTTTTTTTAGTATTACACAGAGGTGGGTAGAGTACTCAAAAATTATAATTAAGTAATAGTTGTATTGTTAAGTTAGATAGGAATGATACAACTAATTAAGTAATAGTTGCATTGTTAAGCTTGCTAGAACTTGTTAGAACTAGCTAACTAGCTTGTTTTTTCCTTGTTGTCATAGCAACTCCATAGCATCTGGTACAAATATATAGGAGAGCTATATATTCAAGGCAACATGAGAACTATATATTCAAGGCAATGGTAAATGGTAAAATGTGGGTTAAGTGCAACTGATACAGTCGGTACCTGTGTGCCTCCCTCTTTTAAATGCTGCCCTGGGCAATTGCCCATGTCTATCCAATGTACCTGGTTCAAACTGTTTGGATAATCATAAAGTCCTTAGGTTAAGTTAAATCCCTTTCAGAAAATGCCACTGTACTCCATGTTGTGGCTTCTGAACACAGCGCAGCTGACAATTCGTTCCACACATTAGCAAATAAGGTGACGCCATATTTACTTGTTCAGTAGCCTTCAAAAGTCATGTGTCAGCCGACATTTCTTAAGAGTTTCTTTTCAAACAGACTCCTGAAAAACTTTTGAAGTTTTAGGATTAAGTTCATTTCAAAAGAAACAAAATCTTTTGATTTTGCTTGGAAGAAAAATCGTTACAATAACTCAGATAAAGCAGGAAAATTTGAATGTTCGTCTTTTTTAAACAAACTTTATAATCTCTTACATTTGCAACCACAGGTTAAAACATGCAACATACCAAAACCTCTTGCAAATTGTAGATGTAAACTTCATAAAACTTATGGCACATGAATGTTAGAATTTTAAATTATGGACTGTTAAAAAAGGCGGGAAAGGTGAAGGTGAATTGGGGGTTGGGTGTAGATTTTTAGCATTGCCAGAACACCTGTAACATTTGGACCCAACCCTTTTTTATCTCTTGGGTTTATGATTTGTTTCACTGAATCATTCACACATAACAGGTAGAGGCTTAACTAAATAAATAATTAAAAATCTGGTTTAAGAGTAAATCTGAAAACCTTTCACAAAACCTTTTTGAAGCTACCAACAAAACTTTTTTGTAAAATGTAAATCTCCTTAAATATTGTTTCACTTATATAACAACATGTCAGTTTCAGCTTTTTTTATTGCTTTACTTTTTTGCTGTGAATTATTATTAAAAAATAAAATGAAACCTTCATGGAGCAAGTTTACCAATCTACATGCCTCTGATGACATCACAAGAGGCCTCAACCAAATAATCATGTTTTTTCTATAGAAAGCGAATGAGAAATAAAGTTCAAACCTGTCAAAGCAAATTTATCCATCACAATATCTATACCAGATGAACAGCTTTATTTTGTGGAAGTTTCAATTTGAAATAATTTACTAAAACTGCTTTTTTATTACCAGAAAACATTTCTTAGTAAAAAATAATGTAATGAGTTCAGTTCAGTTTTAGTTATGTAGCGCCAATCCACAACAAATGTTATCTCAATACAATGTAAAAAACAACAAAACCAAGGCAATCATTTCAATTCCAGTTGATCCAAGTTAATAAATAGCAACGTAAACACAATTAATTATTCTTAGTATTTTAAAAAGTTTCTATCAAAGGAAACTCAACAGATTGCATCATGTGACTGATGTGCAACATTTATTCATCCATAAATGGATTGTATATTTAAAAGATTGCAAGAAAGTCTGGCTGTTTTGGGGAGAATTTGAAGAAATGTGGGTGGAGTTTTGCAATGTTTGAATAATGGTAATAAACCTCAATGTACTTCTCAGAAGTGTGCCTTGATGGGAAGGTGTAAATACCAGTGGTGGGTAAATAGGAATTTTACTCAGAAAGTCACCTTTCACCTTTTTGAAGGAAAAACAAATGAAGAAAATGAGGGAAGGTGGTCATTATGAGGCATCTTTAAGATGTTTTAACCACACCCTGATACATGTTCAGCTGACACCTTGACACCTTTAAATTTTTGCTTTTGGGGTTCGTTTTTTACAACATGGTTTATGTCCAACAACCTTCACAGGCTGCACATGCTGGAATCAGGGCAAAACACAAACAGCAACAAATACAACAACACCAAACAGAACACAGCAGAACCAACATTTCTCAGAGGCTACTGGGTTTGCCGTGATGTCACAGAGGTTTTTGATTTATTGTTTATTCCCTGAAGCAGGAATCAGAGAAGAATGCAAACCAAGGTCAGGAGACTCAGCGCCTGAGTCTATGAGTAAAAACACTCATTGTTATAGAGCTTGGATAGTTTTTTGTTTGTTTTGCCCCTCAGTAAGGTTATTAGGTAGAACCAGAACTGCAGAAGGCATAGTTCAGTTCACATGCTAATGCATATGAAAATATTAAAAAGCAGAAATAGAAAAATATCTGTTTGTGAACTTTGTCAAGTTTTGTACTGCGGTTTTGTAATACTGATTTTATTGTAGTTTTTGTTTGTCTTATGTGTTATTTTTATGTTTTGTGATATTATTTCACAAACCTAAGAAAATAATTCTTAATTCCTAATCACTTGTAATTTAGTTGTTTTTGTTGTTATTGGTTTGCTTGTTTGTTTGTACCCATTAGAGAAGTTTATTTATATAAAAGCTTGTCCTGTTATTTCATTAACATAAGTTTGGTATATATATATATAATTTTGCATTGTTTAATTTTAGGAATAATACATAAATATAGAAGAAATAAAGAAAGAAAAGATTAGAAATGAAATGGAAAATTAAATAATGCTGCTAATATAAAATTACAACTGATTTAACAGTAGTATTAACATTAAATTATATAATTTAATTAATTAGGATAGTTCTTATTTTTGTATACAATATTTAGGACTTTAATAACTTCATTAAGCTATTTATTTATATATTTATTGCGAATTTTGGCAGGATCTCTAGTCCATATTTATATCCATATTGATTTTATGTGTAAAAACAGCTCCTTGATCAAATCATAGATGTCTATGGATGAAACACTTCTGGGGAAGCAACCTCGTTTATCACCTTTTAAACTTCATATAAAGAACTGATTGGTCAATTTCTCACGTGCTGGACAAAAGCTGACATGATTGGTCGATAAGATTCCAGATAAGATTCCACATAGTTAACTTCAGAGAGCGTTCGAGTTCATTCCTCCGTCATATGACTTGGCCCCCCTTTCATCAATGGCTTCAATGATTGGTTAGTAGTAAAATGACGTATTCCCGAGTGTGTGACGAGCCAATGACGGGAAGCTATTCCTGGAAGAGGCGGAGCCTCGTGACATTCCTCAGAAGCCGGTTGCGTGTCACCGGCATTCAGTCTCAGCCCGCGTAGGAGGAAGCAACAGAGAACTATTTATTTATTTATTCTAGTTTATTTTAGATTTATCGAGGCTAATCATGCTGGGTCTGTGCCTTTATGTCCCCGTGTCCAACTCGGACCCAGTGGAAGTGGAGTATTTTGAATCTAACGGACTACCGTCGGAGCTGAAGTCGCTATTTAACAAACTCAGCGTGTTCCTGCCGTCCCAGGAGTTTTCTACCTACCAAAAATGGAGAAAGGTAGGACAGATTAACTCACTATTCTCTTTATCATCGACTAAACATATGTGGAAACAAATTTTAAATTATCTAAACTTTATATGTATTTATTTAGAAATATTTTATTTCATTGTTAGACAGCAGTTTTTCGGCGGGCGGAAGTGAAGGCCGCACAGTAGAAAAGACCGGTTTAAAAAAATTTCACTAAGTCCAGACTCCTTTTAATTCAGCAGTTATAGTGAAACTAAATAAGTTTGTACTTCCGCATATTAATATTGTTTCTCTTTAAATGGTGCATCATTTCTGAACGAGTCGTTTCGGATCTCCGGGAAATTTCTCCTTTAATTCATGCGGTCCATCAGATTCGGGTTAATTCCGCCTTTTTTCCAACCCAAAATGGTGCCGGATGGAAAACACTGGGATTTACTCCAGTTACTCCAACGCAGCTCTTCTCGTCCATATAATTTGTCACCGCAAATATTACTAGTTTGTGCTAACAGCTCATTATATAACGGCAAAATGATTATTGCCAATGCAAAACGGATGTACAAAAAAAAAAGCAATGTGTCCTGCAACTGCAACACGTGGTATTGATGCTATGCAACTTATTTTTTCAGACTTTATGTATTTTATTCATTTATGTAGTGTTTAAAATTAGCTTCTAAGCCATTTTAGGGCCTTGTTAAATCACTGTTAACTGCTGACTATTTTACAGTACTTATGTATAAAAATCAAAATTGAAGATAACTTTATTAGACTGAAAATGCCTCATTATCCCAGATATTTAGTTATAAAATGAAACCATTTCAGAGTGAGGTTTGTTCATCTGAAATCAATTTTTATGGTCATGATTTAAGTCCTTATCAGGAGAATATAGAAACTGTTATAATCCTTAACGTCCTGCAGACCAAAACTCCTATTGTTTAAATTCCTAAAATCAATTCCAAGTCAGATTTATGTCCTTGTGCTTTTGCGTGAGCTTGGCTGAAATGTCTCTGCAGGGTATGGTTACAGTCATACACCTTCACTCTGGTCTGCAGGTCAAGTATCTGTCTGTCCTCTCCAGCCTGGAGTACAGCCAGTTTCTCTGTCCCTGTTATAGCTCAGCAGGTCTGAAGCCAGACGGGATTAAAACAGTTGGCGGGTCAGATGGATTGGGATGTTAAAGATAGATGTTGGTGGTTGGTTTGGAGTGAGACCTTCACGGTTAAGGGGGCACTCCTTTAAATCTCAGGTGTCGGGACTTATTGGTGGTCCCACATGCTGTACATTTCGAACTGGCAGCTCTTTAATTTGTTTTACCACCAGGTGACTGACTCTGCAACATGGTGTTCCGTTCAGAGAAATTAATATCTGCATTTAGTTTTGAGGGGAAAATAGGCAAATAATCTCTAATTTCATTGCAGAAAACTCTAAAAAGTGAAGAAAAAGATGCAGATGGGCAGCTGGACTTTGAGGAGTTCGTTCACTACCTGCAGGACTACGAGAAAGACCTGAAGCTGGTGGTGAAGAGTCTCGACAGGAAGAATGCTGGTATGCAGCTGCTTTTTCTCATGCTTGTGGCTTTGGCCTTCTGTTTCGCTCTGACTAAGCAGATTCTGATCCGTTTCTGTCTTTCTAGGCCGCATCGACGCCAAAGAGTTGATGCAGTCGCTTCGTGACCTCGGCGTCCATATTTCCCTGCAGCATGCAGAGACGTTCTTGAAGAGGTAATTTAATAAAACAAAAAACACTTACCCTCCTGTTGATGCTTGGTTTGATTGTCATACTAATTTCTCCTTTTTTTCCCAGTATGGATAAGAATGGGATGATAACGATTGGCAGCAAAGACTGGAGTCGGTACCCAATGGTGGAGACGACTGACAACATTCCTGAGATCATCCTTTACTGGAAACACTCAACGGTTTGTTCCTCATTCTGACTTTAACCCAACTCAATTCAAGAATACTTTATTAAAGCCAAAGGGAAATTAAATGTATTACATAATTTTACTTGGGTGGAAGTAAAAAGTTGTTGCCAACAAATTATTGAAGATTAAAAAAAACATTTGGTGAAAAGGCAATTCAAGCATCGACTGACTGATCAAATTATTAGTTGCTTGATGTTTGAAAATTACAAAATATAAAGTTTAGTGGAAATGTTGGTATTTTAAAGATTAAATTGAAAATATTTCACACAATCGGGTAAAATAAATTTTTTTCCCAAATTGGTTTCTTCCGATATAAAACTTTAACACAAGTGCAGCTCAACAGACTTGATCGAACATGAAAGTTCAATTAGGAATTATAATAGGGCTGTAGTGATGCAATAATCACAATACGATACACGATATTCTGCCCACAATATGATGTATATCCCGATATTCAGCAAACTATACAATTCAACACACTTTTGCAATTTTCTGAAAGATTTTAGAAGGACAGAGACATTTTGTGACTGTTATAAAGTTGGATTGAATTAATTTAACTGAAAACTGATTAAAAGCACCAACTACACAATACCTGGTTCTGGTTGGACACAGATGGAAAGTGGACAGCTGGACAAAATGAATCAAAGAAGTGGAGAGAAAACATGTTTCTTTTAGTTGAAACAGTCCAAACTNAAGTGAACCAAGTTCCTGCTCTGAATAGTTTGATACCTTTTTAACCTGAACATCTGAAGGAATCACTCTAAGCCTGATGACCTGGTGAAGCAAGCAGTGAGGGAACAAGGTGACAGTTGGATGTTACGATACTTGCAGATGAATATCAATTTTTTTCTAGGAAACAAAATATCGATATTGATATTATTATACAGCCCTAAATTATAACTATAATGTAAAAAGCTACTCGTGTAAATGTAACTGGCTCCTGCCCAAATCTGGAAAGGAGGTCAAATGTTGGCTTTACAAATTAAATTCAAACTCTTCCTGTATTACATAAACATTGAGATAACCCGTTTTCCCTGATAAGACCCATCAATATGGCTGCTATCGCGCTAATCAAAGCAATCAGGGTGTTGCACCTCGTCGGTTTCCTGTTTCCTCAGAGATCAGTCAGCTCAGGACCTGCGTCATCCATTAAGCTCTATTAGGCCTGTGAAAAGAAACGAGGCTCATTCCGGTGGGGATTATGTTGGAAAGATTTTCCAACTTGCTGAGCTGTTATGTAAACGAGGGCAGCAGTCAGTCAGAGCCGGTGCCGACCTGCAGGTTATTTTGGACCCCGATGTTCAGCCCTGCAGCCGGGACTCATGACAGAGACGGGAATAGAGTCGGTCGCCCCTCACTGCGCGCCAAGAACATTGTGAATTGCTGACGAAACCTCAGCTGCTGGAGGGTTTGACTGGGACAGTAAATCCAGTCAGTTTGTTTACAAAATTAATCAGATTCTCACCTCGTCTCTGTCCCTTTTTTCCCCTCTGATTACTGTCCACATGCTGTGCTTACAGTTCAGATTCCTGGTAAAAAGGGATGGGAGTTGATTTAAAAACCAGAAGCAGTCGGTTCCTGGATCTGATCACGTTAAAGCAGAAGCGCCTCCTCCTCTGTTCGAGGAGACCGAATTAAAAATCTGCGTCAAAGCCCTTGGTAATAATCCCCAATAATTATATTAAATCCCGACTCGTGTGATCCGTGACGGGGACTTGGCTTGACCCTTACTATGAAAAGACAACCTGCCTGGTGACTCATATTTTCCCTTCACAGAAGAGCTTTGTCACTAATGAGAAAAGCCTCAGGGGTCAAAGCGAAGACCTTTGAAGGAATGTTGCAGAGTTTTGCAGTTTGGATGTTTTTGTCTTTTAGCTCCCACCAACAAATCGGTGATAAATTGGCTTTGGTATGGACTAGAAAAGCATTTACCAACTTGAATGCAAGTTTTAACTTTAACAAAACTCAGTTTTATGCATAAATTAGGTTATTTGAAGTGTGCAGCCTCACCAGCCCAGGTTTCTTAAATTGTTTGCAGTGTAGAGTGAAAGTGAACCAGACCAGCTGAAAATGGAGCCGACGTAAAAATATCAAAACTCTTTGGTCCTCAAATGTAAAATGGTTCCAAATCAGTAGATTATAAATCCAGAAACATCATAAATAAACTTGTCATTTTACAAATTGAACACTTTAAATTCAAGTATACCAGTTCTGGTTTTGGGTGATTGTTTTTCTGAAGGTTTGACTGTTGTGTTGACAGATATTTGATGTGGGTGAGAACCTGATGGTGCCTGATGAGTTCACCATGGAGGAGAAGCAGACTGGGATGTGGTGGAGGCATCTGGTCGCAGGTGGAGGAGCTGGAGCCGTTTCCAGAACCTGCACCGCCCCGCTGGACCGTCTCAAAGTCATGATGCAGGTAAGACGACCGTCAAACTAAAAAAAATCAGAGCAGTGACGACTTCTCTGTTGCTTAACGTTGGGTTGCGCCATAAACGAGTTAAATTTTAACAGTTGGTCAAGAGCTGGACAAACAGAGTTCATGGACCGATTCTCGATGTACCCGCCAGCCAATCGGGTCTCGGGAACAAGCGTCACACCCTTGGCTTTGAAATCTTCTTGTCATCAGTGATATTAGGTGACCTGTGCCAAGTCATGATGTGCCAGCAGCTCCAGTTTACGTCAGAATGAAAGTTGACTTCGACCTTTTCGTTGATTAGAGACGTATCAGTTGTAGTTGAACCAACCTGACCCAGTTGGCTGGAGCTTTATGAGCCCCAGCTCTCAATGTTCCACCTCAAAAACCCACAGAGTCCACATCTTTAAGTCTGAAGTCCAGCCATTAAAATTTCTCAAATGCCCTTTAAAAAATGGTCTAATGAATTCAGCAGTTGGAGCTGCAGTGCGGTTTACGCTGAGCTGACTGCATTCAACATGACGATGCTCAGAAACACCGTCTTCCATTTTATTTTATCTTTTTCGACTGGGAAGCCTGTGCTTTCCAGTTCCGACTACAGCTGGAACTCAACTTTACATTCCATGGAGGCTGAACTAATTAATCTGCCGCGAAGAAAAAAAAATGCGACTCTCAGGGGACTTTGGAAGCCCATTTCCGCCATGAAAAAAAAAAATAAAGATAAACAGGAAGTCATAATTTTGATTTTCAAAGTCATAATTTTGATTTTCAAAGTCATAATTTTGATTTTCAAAGTCATAATTTCATAGAAATTAAAGTAGAAATTATGACTTTAAATCTCATAATTATGACTGTGAAAGTCGAAATTATGACTTCCTGTTTAGCTTTTTTTTATGGCGGAAATGGGCTTCCATAGGGACGGATCGAGCTGCGCACGCAGACCATCTTCATTACGTGACGCGGCGGTTGAGGCTACCGCTAACTAGCTGCTAGCATGAACTTGAGTGATGAATTTGATTTGTAATTTTTTTGTCTTTCTTTCTTTTCTGATGAAATTTATAGATTTGTTTCCCCAGCACCTAGAGCACATTTATGTATTCAATTGTATATTGGTTGTTTGTAAATAAAGTATAAGACAAAAAAAAAAAAAAAACAAGCTGCTAGCTAGCTAGCTTACTTGCTTTTTTGCGTTTATTATACATAATTGGAAATTTACCGGACGACGTTCGTTTTCGGTTTTGGCTCACTTATGTTGTTGTCGACCCGTATAAATCTACTAATGTACGAAAATCCCCTCCCCAAAAAATAAACAAACGGTTTAGGATGCTAATGCTAGCACTGTTCTAGCAGCAGTGTTTGTTGCAACACAAACTCTGATGTCGGAGTTTTATTGGGTTTTTAAACATGGTGGTCAAGCACCAAGCTTTGCTATTGAAATAAAATTTTTCAATCTGTTACTGTGGTGGGAAACTACGGTTTTATTTAGTTTGTCTATGTTCTTGGGTGTCTATCAAATTTAATAATCGGGGTGGAAAAAAATTTAAATGACACCATTGATCAATAGAGGTCTTAAACTAAATTTGGTTTGCTGAAACTCTGACTTGAGCTCCATTAAAATAAACCTTTAAAACTGGTTTTATTTACCTGCTGGGTGATCTTTTCCCCTCAGGTTTACGGATCTCGAACCAACAACATGTGCATCATGAGCGGCCTCATGCAGATGATCAAGGAGGGAGGCACCAGGTCGCTGTGGCGGGGAAACGGCGTGAACGTCATCAAAATCGCTCCTGAATCGGCCCTGAAGTTCATGGCCTATGAGCAGGTAACAGAAGCGACTCTAATTGAGACATTTAAGCTCCGATCTCCGCCGTTCGTCCTCCATTGATGTGCTTTTTTTCCCTGAATGGGTTTCTGCAGATTAAGCGTCTAATCGGCAGCGACAAGGAGACTCTGAGCATCTTGGAGAGATTTGTGGCAGGTTCTTTAGCCGGAGTAATTGCCCAGAGCACCATCTACCCCATGGAGGTGATTATCCTGTTTATTTAGATCTCCTACATGGAAAACCGTCGGCTTTAGAGGTCTGCATTTAGTAACATGTCCTCTTTCTTTTCAGGTTCTGAAAACCCGTCTCGCTCTGAGGACAACCGGCCAGTACGCCGGGATCTCGGACTGCGCCAGGCAGATTTTCAGGAACGAAGGCCTGGGCGCGTTTTATAAGGGCTACGTCCCGAACATGCTGGGCATCATCCCGTACGCCGGCATCGACCTGGCCGTGTACGAGGTGAGAACCGACTCCTCTAGCTTTAAGCTTCGGTTCTGACGAGCCACAAAGTCTTAGTTCCTGGGTTTTGTGGTTTCAGACGCTGAAGAACAGCTATCTGCAGCAGTACGGCGCCAACAGCACCGACCCGGGCATTCTGGTTCTGCTGGCCTGCGGCACGGTGTCCAGCACCTGTGGTCAGCTGGCCAGCTACCCGCTGGCGCTGGTCCGAACCCGCATGCAGGCGCAAGGTGAGACCCAGATCCTCTCTGGCTCCCATTTAGGACCATTAATAAACTACTGAAATTATCCTAGAATGTATTTGGTTCTCAAAGGGCAAAAAACTAAACGAGCAATTGACTAAAAATTATTAAATAAATGTGTAAATTAATAATTTAATTGCAAAACAAACTTTAAAAAAAAGCAATTTGATAAAAGAACAGCACAATCAAAACAGAAATTAACCCAAAACTGCTTAAAAATATAAACATTTCGCATTTACGATAAAAAAATTTTTTTGTATGTGAATATGTCCGTAACAAAGTTGTAGTTTCACCCAATTAAAATTATGTTGTCAAATTATAAACTGGTTAATCCAAAAAATATGTCAACATAAGTATTTCTTTCGCTGCAGATGCTTCCTTTGCTACTAATTATGATATCTAGTTGGATTTTAGGCAATAAAATGTTTTATTTAAACTGATTAAATTGTTGCATCTTGTATTTCTAACATAAAAAGTATTACTAAAGTAACAGTTGCTGCTCTAGACTTCATTTGTGCTCCTACCATCAGACTAAGACTCTTATCAGTTTAGGGAATGAACTTCCAATCAGTCGACGTGAAGCACATTTTATCTAAGAGATTAGATGTATTAAAGATTTTATGCCTCCTTTTTGTTGGGAACTACAAAGAACGAGAAGCAACGTTCTCAGTTTAATCCCTCAAAGATTTTGAAGCGCTAATTCGAAATATTTGCAGCAGATTAGGCAATAATTGCACATGTATGACATGTATGATTGCACAGGTCTGAGGCAGCAGGGGAGTAAAAGTGAAATACTGTCACCTGCAGGTGGGAGTTGGTACTGACCTAAACCCAAAGCTTTTTATAATTTTTGTTTAATGTAAGCTCTGTGAAAAGATGAAAAGATTTGATGTCTTAAAGATGGAACAAGCTACTTTTTTATATATATATATATTATTTCTGTATGCAATACCGTTTGTCTTTTAACCATGTATCTGTTTTTGTACTATTCTTTTTAACTGTGCAATAGGATGTAGTTTTTAGATGCTTTTGATGTTTTTACGGCTTCCTTTCCTTTCTTTTTTTTATCTCATCAATATTTTGATACTTTACTCTTCGTTGCACTTATTTAAGTGCTTAAGAGAAAACTAAATGGGAAATTGGGAATCGGCACAAAAAAATCTAAATTTTGAGTGAACTTCTATGAACGCAAGATGATAAAAAACTTTGTTAGTTTGCGACCCAGGAGAAAAAAACCAGACTGAAGCCAGCAGGAGTCGAGTACTCAATATTTTTCTTTTATCTTTGGTTGAGTTCAGTGTACAACATACAACATGGCATCCAACAACAGGAAGAGGGAAGAACAAAAAACCTCCCTCTCATCTCAATCAGCTGGTTTATAAAGGATTGGTTCCTTCAAAGATTGGAGGGGTGGAGACAATTACATTTCCAAACAGAAAGAACAAACATTTGCACCAAACAATATTCCTAACAAAAAATGTCTTCACAGATACAATTAACTCAAGCAAAACTAGAAACAAAAACAATCTGTGCCCAAACAAAATCCAAAATACATCTCTCCTCCCTCTCAGGAAATGGATTCTCCCAATGAGGCTGATTGGCAACACCAGGTCCTTGTCAGCACTGCTCATGGGCGTTTCCATGGCAACGCATGACCCGGTGACCTCAAAGAGATGAAGATGATTAACAAATACATCCACCCAAACAAACCAGAATATAAAATACACAGAAAACAGCCCCTGTTAGGGAGGGAGTAAACCCCTCACACACTTATTTTGTCATTAAAGTCCCAAGCCGCTTAAAACCTGAGTGAAGTCGGACACCGTGCTTCAGGAAAACTCCTAACTATTTGATGTTAATTTCTGCAGCTGTGACGGAGGGCAGCCACCAGCAGGCGTCCATGTCGGGCGTCTTCAGGCAGATCCTGCAGAACGAAGGCCCCGCCGGCCTCTACAGAGGCCTGGCCCCAAACTTCCTGAAGGTCATCCCGGCCGTCAGCATCAGCTACGTCGTCTACGAACACCTGAAGACTCAGCTGGGGGTGACGTCGCGCTGAGCCGCCGCGCCGCCCGGCGTCTGAGTCTCATTCTGTGAATGTCAGCTGACGTCAGGCTGAGGAGGAGGAGGAGGAGATTATGGACTCTGTGAGCTCAGGATGTCAGGATTACGACCGCTGCTATTTATGTTTTTAAGTGTCGAAATCGAGGACCAAATGTTTGGGCTTGCGTCCGTCCAGGTGTTTGTCAGTGTAGCTCTGTAAGCTACTGACCGTAGCATTAAGATGCTCTGTAGCCGTAATCAGTTCTGCCTCTTCGTCCTAAAGGCGGAACGTCTTTGCACAAACCTCGTCCTTTTTAGTCGAGTGGCTATTTATTTCCACCCCTCCTGTATTTATTTATTCTCTAGATGAAGGGAATAAGCCAATAGTGCTATTATAATTTACGGTGTGGATGATCGCCTTAACATCCGCTAAACACTAAGTGTAGTCATGTGACGTTTTATTTTTGTATTTAAAAGCTGGAAGTCGGCACATGTTCTGTGCCTTTCGGAGGAATGTTGTCTCTAATGTTCATCTCAGGTGTCAAGGAAATGTATTGTGAGCTCATGTTCAAAAGCTCTGGGGGGAAAAGATGAAGCATTTTGCACTTTAATCAATGTTAGAAGGGCCTATAAATGACTTATCAATGAAGAATGAGAGTAATTTCAGATGCTTTAGTATTTTAATGGACCATTTTGATCCAAATAAAAGCATAATTACATTATTAAGTCTCTGCTGTTTTGTTTTATTTGGATGTAATTAGGGCTGTAGTGATGCAATAATCTCACGGTACGATACACAATATTCTGCCCCCGATACGATATATATTGCTATATTCATCAAATGATACAATCCATTACACTTTTGCGATTTTCTGAAAGATTTCAGAGGGACAGAGTGATTTTGGTGACATTTTGTGACTGTTATAAAGTTGGA
>CAEGAF010151501.1:0-20743 GCA_903067075.1 Micropoecilia bifurca
GTGTGCTCGATCCCCCTTTGCTTTCCACAGTGTTATTCAATTTTTTATTTTTTTATTCTTTTTTACTGTGACTCATATTGCAGCGAAGGGAGAAACAAAAAGACACTTCTGTAAATATTTATATCGCGCCTTGTGTCCCTCATTGCGTTCCCGCAGTAAGTACCGCCCCCAGAGCAGCGAGCCGCAGACGGACGGCCTCTCGGTTTCGACGACAGCTGACGGGTCGCAGCCAAATGTAAGGAAACTGTGTGACACCCCTCCGCCTGCCCCCCAAGCTCATACTCACAACCTGGCGTACTATGACAACATTATCTGTCAGGTATGCCTCCACTCTCCTCCTGTTTTGCTCTTGTCCCTCTGTTTTCAGTATTTTCAGTCTGTCTCTCTTCAGCTTTATCTGTTGTTCTCGCTTCTTCCTTATTATGTTCTCTCCTATGCCCCCCCAAGCCAGCTTAAACAGTGATCTGATGTATTCTATGAATCTGTTTTGTTCTGCTGCCATGTGCGTGTGTGTGAGAGAGAAACTTTGACATCTGTCAGTCTGACTCCCAACCATCAGCTAAATCAGAAGGATGTTCACTTGCAGATAGTTTGTGCAGCATGCTTGTGTTTAATCATTTTCACACCCACCACCCACCTCTCAGAGACCATCAACATCCAGCAATCCCTGGGAGTATAGCCACAGAAAGCCTTATAACCACATCCAGGTAAGCCCAGTGGAGATGTCTGCGTTGCCTCCTCTCCCCTCCCTTTATTTGTTGGAAGCCCACCCACTGTGCAATTACTACTAGCTGTCAATTTTGCTGAAAACCTTACTTCCAACATTTTCTCTCCTGAACCCAGTCCGATGCACGCTCCGGGTGAAAAGACAAATGGCCGAGCTCTCGCGAGCCAGGCTCTCGTTCACGTGTGTTCTGCGGTAGCCTCTGCAGTATGATTAAACACTAGGCTGCCTCATTTGTTTCCTTTCTCACCCGCGTCCCTGCAGCTTCCCGAGGTGCTCGGCGAGGCAAGAGCGCCTCCATTTCCCTCAGCATAGCGCATGCAGCCATTTTAGCTCCTTGTGCAGTTCTTCTCTATATCTTTTCTTAAATGTGTTTAGGGCTTGCTATGATGTTATGTACCAAACTGCTCGATAGCAGGACATAAATAAGTGCAAATGACAGCCCATTAATTACTGTCTTAATAGAGGGACTAAAGAGGGGGGAGTATTTTCTGCTTTGTGTGCACAAATCTTTGTTGTTCCTGCAAAACAGCAAAATTGGGTTTGAATACGATAGTTTCACTCGGTCTACAGATACCAGCAAAGACCATTGAGTACAGTAGAAATGTAGCTTTCAACTTTTAAAACCTTTCATCTGTCATGCTGAGGCGTACTTAGTGAGTTGTGTCCAGTAGCAGCTAAGCTTGACCAATCAATGGTGCCCTATTTACTGCCTGCTGTGACGTTGACCTTCAAACGTCCATGACACTCCAATAAATGACAAGCTTGAACATTTACACACGGACATATAAACAAATGCATTTAAACAGCCAAACAACACAGACGCGACTCTTTGACTGACAATAAAGTCTGTTTAATTCAAATGTTGGAATTTAAACACTGATGCATTTATTTGTTTTATTTTTTTCCCAATAAGTCCTGCACCTGCAGTGAAAAAACCTAAGCGAACAATTGTGGCTTTTCTTTTTTTCAACCTTAGTCTGTGCTTTCAGCTCTGTTAACGCTTCCCTGCAGCGATTATAGATGAGTTTCCGTGACTACCGGATGCTCTAAATGTCAGGGCTAGAGGCTAAAAAGCCACAGCGAGCTCATAGCCTGGACTGCATTTTCGAAAATGTCATAAAACTAATAGGTAGTTCTTATAAGTCCAGGGCATAACATAAGAAGGTGCCATGTCAGCCTACATGATAACTGTTAAAGATAACATATGAACCTCTTGATCTCCCATTCTTCATGAAACATTTTTCTTCATCCGATGTAAATGCAGAAGATAAGTTGCCAGTAATTATATTTACTCAGTTCAACAACTCGTCATAATTGCTTGTGACGGTTCCTTTCCTCAAGCCTCTCCCCCGTCGCTTGTTGACGTGGTCATGAAACTTAGCTTGAACCTAAAAATCAACACATTCTCCTATCCAAATACTGGCGCTTGCTTTTTAAAGCCACCCTTAAATGTTTCAGATCATCAAACATGTCTTCTGTTACACACAAAAAAATAAATCAGAGAGAAAATGCAAGAAAAAAAATTATATAATGAAAAGCTGAAATGAGGCATTTGCGATAAGTTCCAGTCATTCTGGGGGAATTTTGACACACTTTTTTTTTGTCCGAATTATCATATAGTCAAGCTGCAGCATCTGAATTAGATTTAAGTCCATTCTTTGATTAGGCCACACTTAATCAATTCAGTCTCTTGAACTAGTGTTCTGCTGCATAACCCCAATGCTTTTCACTTTCTGGTCATTTCCCCTTTCTGGTGGTCTAGAATAAAAGAAAAACAGTTTAAAATGCAAATATTAATAGTTTTAAAGACCAATAAAAGCAATTTAACATTGATTCTGAAATGCACCAGAGTGTGGGGACATTCAGATCTGCACGTGTTATGGGAACTTGTTTTCTAGTTTCCATTTCCATTTCCTGTTGTTTTCTAGTTTCCATTTCCATTTCCTGTTTTTGTCAACTTTTACTTTTAGTTTAGTTAGAAGCAGTCCCTTTTCATTAATTTCTAGTAGATAAAATCATTCTGCAAAGTAAACAAGACCCCGGCTCTGCCCCTGCAAATTGCTCCGTTTGGTCTCAGTGAGACGTGGGTGTTTTGTTACACACGGACGTCTCTTGTTTCACCTGAGAAAGCATTTGTCTGTTGAATTAAGCGTCGTTTCCCTTGCCACGTCTCATCCGTAGCTGAACGGGAACTGACTCTCTCTCTCTCTCCGCAGGACGAGCCACAGAAGAAGGAGAACCAAGCCAAATCCCCCCAGCCTAAAGAGGAGGGATCCATGAACATCCTGAACTCCCACTCCCCCAAGCACGAGAACAACCGCCCCGCCTCCGTCGTCCATGGCCACACCCCCAACAACATGGAGGAAAACACAGAGGTAAACATGCTCCAGAACAACCTGGTGTAATGTTGGCACACGATCGAGTGTGCGGCGGTTGAATCAGACCAAAATATTTGACGGTGCACGCGCACACACAGAGGTTTTTGGAAGACAAAAAAAGTTAAAAAATAAAAGTTTACGCCTTGCTAAGTAAGATTTTCTAAAAGGAACTAATAAGATCTAAAGTTAAAAGTGAGCACAACACATATTTATAGTTCCAACGCGAGAAGCACAATAGTTCTGTTTACGAGGCGGCCATGCTGCTCACGTCGATCACCCAGTGGCGCCGCTGCCTCCTTTTTCTCCTTCTATCTGCCTTTAATGCTGGACTAAAATCTCTGGCTCGGACCAACTACTGACTGACTGTTCTCTCTACTGATGCTCTGCCTTGGTCTTTTGACCAATGAACTTCTGCATTGTCTTTTCTCCTGTTTCCCTGAGCTTCCCCTCTCTCTCTCTCTCTGCCTTTCCCCCTCTGCCTCAGCCTTTCCCCCCAACCTAACCGTGTCTCTCTGCCCGCATGCATTGGTGTTATCAGCGGAAATGTGTCTGAAAAAACGTACAATTTGAAAAAAAAGAAGAAGAAGAAAATATGTGGAAATAAAGTGAATCTGTATTTGCAAACTATTAATGTGCAGCATTGCTAAAATACGTTGATATGTCTAGATTACCTGAGGATAAAGTAATTGCTTAGAGTTGATATTTGAATCTATATGCATATATTACAAGCGCTGTGTCTTGGTTTTCAATGTGTTTTGCTATCTTTAATGTACTTGATATTCTTTTCTACCTTTTTGGCTATTCATGGAGGGTTACAGTTCACAGTTGTTGGAATAAATCTTTTTCATTTTACCCAGCTTGTCCCCGTGTGTTGCTATGAACTCCACCTCTCCTCCTCCCCATCCCCAGACGCCGCCTTCCTCTTTTGCTCTTTCCTCTTTTTTTCTTTTTCTGCTTGTCTGCACACAATGAAGCTTAGTACTGCCCAACCAAATAATAACTGAATGCATGGCTGACCCTACTTTTGTGCTGCAGTAGTGCTGCTCCTCACAGATTATCCAGCAGAAACACAATAGTGAGCGTGAACCTATTCAGAACCGCGGACAGCTCCTAGAGTGTGACTGCATTAGGAGCTCCCATAAAAACCTAACCTCTTCTTTCTATGCATCCCTAACTATAAACTGCAGTTTCAGTCAGAGGTTTGCACGCTTTCATAATGGACATAAATGTTTAGTCAATTCGGGGCCAGTAGTGATGCATCTGAATACTTTTTCCAAAAGCTGAACAATCACACAACAAACAGCTTCAGTGTTTTGTTTTGGCCTGTAGAGGTCCACGTTGCAGCGGTTCTGACTGAAGACTCTGACTGAAGACAACGTGTTTTTGTATAACAGCTTAATGAAGGGGATTTCTGGGGTCGTCAGTAATTTTATCAAGATTTCCTCTTAGCACAATAAGCTCCAGATGTTCCATTTGCAGAATTGGCAACAGGTTGGGTTTTTTAAGTGAAGCCTGTCCAATTAACTATTCCAGATGTTTTATATCAGTCTTCAGCAAAGTAACAATCAGAGAGCACACAATGTAAGAACCCCTTTTTCCAAAATCAGCACTTTCAGGTTTGACTGAAACTTTATTTATTTGAGAAAGCACAAAAACAAAGAGTGAGGTATTTGGGCCAGTGTAAAGCTTTCATAGCAAAAAACACAGTACAGTAATGTGTGGCGGTGCAGTATTATAGTATGGGTGGGATGGTGTTATTCACACATTGCACAAAGAGAATGTAATAATTAAAGACTAAATCCAAACTACTCGACTTCATCTTAAATGAATGGTTAGACAGCAGAGACGTGGACTCAGTTGGGTATTTAAGCCAAAAATAGCCTATACCAAACACACATTCAAATGCAAAGGATAATAAAAGTTGTAGCTCATATTACTCAAGGTTATTTGAAGAGGTGTTGTCGATTCTGTGGACAGGAAGGATCTCCTGTAGCGGTCTGTGTTACAGCAAAGTCTCTGATGAAAGACACTGTCTTTGTATGACAGTGTCATAAAGAGGATGGCCAAAGTTGCCAATGATTTTCTTGATTTTATATAAAAGCCTTCTTTGCATCATCATCATCATCATCATCATCGTCATCATCTCCAGAGGTTCCACAGTCGTCCTCAGAACAGAGCCAGCCTTCTTCATCAGATTACTGGACCTTTTTAGGTCCGATGCTGCTGCCCCAACAAGTGATGGCAGTAGAGATAAACAACAATTATTGCTCTTAAGAATCATTGAAGCTGTTTGTTGTATAATTACTTCCTAAAAAAAAAATAATGATTTAAAATGGCTTTCATGTATACAAACTTCTGACCAGAACTGGGCGTGCTTAATTAACCCACTGTTTGCACATTTCAATCAAAATGTGCTAACAGTGCAAATGTGTGTTCCTTTCTCTGCTTATTGCTAAAGAGAGAAAGATTGAAGGTTTTCTTTATTTTATAAAAGCCTAAGGAAATAAAGGAATAAACTTCAAATTGTCATTTTTTTTTTTTGCCATATTTCAAAGCATTCTATTATTGAATCATTCTGTGTATCTACTTCCCAGCCTAGGAGATTGTGTTTGTTTCCAGGTTATAATCCCCTCTGATTCATCCACGTTGCCATCTGGTGGTGTGCTTAAGTAATATTTGCAGTTCGAACTCCTGGATTTATTTATGGAGATATACACTTTCCAAATTCCCATTTACTAAATGTTTCACTTAAAGAAATATTAAGAGTTGCTTGCAAAATTTAGCCAATGAAATTCTGAAGGGAAACATCTCTTAAAGCTGATGGTGTGCAAGGAGGCTGTCGCCGTTCACTTCAAAGTTTTTAGAAATAAAACTTAGCTTTTCCCTGGCATCACTCCTGCACTTTATGGAGTTCTGATACTTCTCAGCCAAACTTTATTCATTTAAAATTACACAATTACAATCAGTCCTTCATCTTTTCTGCATCAAGAAACTGTGTCACATGATCAACCCACCCGTTTTTTATTCTGTTTTAGTCCTTATTTTATCATTTTGTTTTACTTTCCCTACATTATTGCATCCTTTTTTTTTCCTTACCATATTTCCTCATCAGGATGGAGTCACCATTGGCCTGGAAGTGCTATTGCCCAAAGAGGCCAAGCTGCACCAGGAGGTCAGCCCACCACTTCAGTACGACGTCTTCCTCTACAAAGTTGCCAACAATGGAGACTCCACCTCTCACAGCCAAGGAGCTCCCTCTAACTCCTCCATCTGTCAACCCATTCCCAAATCTCCCAAAACTCCCAAATCGCCTAAATTCACCACAGGTGGGAGGCACTCCTCGCCCAGCCGTCACTCCTTATCTGGTCGCCACCCATCACCCAGTCGTCACCCAGCACCTGGGTGTCACCCCAGTTCCCCCCACGCCTCCTCCCATCAGAAATGCCTTCCCGGCCTCTCCTTCACCCCTCCTCAGCAGCGAAGCCCCCGAGGCGGAGCTCCCAACTTGGAGCGCTCTGCGAGGTGGAGAGACCACCAGAGCGGACCCATTCACTCATCTCCCTCGTCGCCTCATCTCACCCAGCTGCCTCCATCGCCATCCAGAGCAAAGTGCAGCGCGGTCAGCACCCGCTCTCTGCCGCCTCTCTCCTGACCAAATGCTTCCTCTGTCCATCCCCAACAACTTGCACATACAACACACAAAAACATGTCTTTATCCCATCCGTGTGGTCCAGTTTTGTACTAGCTTTTTGTAGATATTTGACCAAACCACCCATCTGTGAGGTCTCAATCCACACGTTTATTACTCAGAGGAAAACGGACCTCACCAGGTTCACCGGATCCCGGAAGTGCTAGGATTCAACATGAATGCACAAAACTACAAAAGGCAAATCATTCTGTCGTCGCTGCAGCCTCAGATGTGATCTTTGATGTAAATAACAAGCTTTCTAAACTCAGGTTCAAGACACCTCAGATACAACCCCCATAGCGCGGTGCCAACGTCAGCAGAAACTGAGGAGGACGTAGCTCAGAAAAACTTAATACTGTTATCATTGTTTTATATAAATCTTTTGCTAAAAAAATCTGTTTTTGTTTTCATGTTTCTAATCCTAAATAAATAATAAAGAGAGAACAACGGGCCGTTGTATTGTTTTGTGAGAAAAGGCAGAGCTGAGAGTATGAAGACCTCTGCTTCCATCTTGTGGACAATGTAGGCATTGCGACAGAAGGCTTAGTAATTCTGTTGTGCCTTTAATTTGGTTTCCATCAGGTAAATCTTTTGTTAGCGTTCATTTTAAAAACCCAAGATGGTTTGATTCTGCTACATTAGAATCTCATTGAAAAGGTTAAATGTCAGTCATATAATGAAAGAGGTGAAACTCTATTTCTGACATATTCACGCACATTCACAATTCAAAAAGCACTTTCAGTGACAGAAAAAGACTGAGTAGAATAGACGAGGATGTTTTATTGAAAAGGACTGGATTCCTGGAAGCAGGATGGACAGTGTGAATTGGACACTTTGCTAAAGTCAGCATGATTAGGGATCCGGAAGCAAACTGGAATTGACCTCAGCTGACATAAATAAAGATCACATAGACACTGAGTCGATTTAATAAGACGAGACAAACAAACAAATTGAGAAGAGGGATCAGAAAACATAGAGATTAAAAGCCCACAAAAGGGCAATAGCACAAAATTGATTTAAAATCTTCTATCCTTTCAGCTGATGTGCATTTGCAAGGAAAAACAATGTTAATTGTGCCATTTTCCTCACACATTACAGGAGGAATTACAGCAGCTATCTCTTTTTATGTGTTATGACCTAACAACTAACTGCAGTATTTTGTCAACAGAAATTTATTTTTGCAGTGACAGTCACTGGTAAAGCATTCTGAAGTCCTTTTTTTAATCCATCAGAAGCCATATAAAAGTTACTCTTTATTGGCCTGACAGAAGGACAGTCATATAAAATGCTCTGAAGTTCACAAACTCTCTAAAACGTAAGCTTTGACCTCCCCCTGGTGGTCAACGCTGCACTCTTTCAGACTGCAGCTTGGTGCATTTACTGTAGTCTGGCAATGCAAGGCCACATTAGAAGCTGATTAATTAGATTCAAGATGCACCAGCAGAGCATTTTGTGTGTCTTTACCATTGCTCCAATTATGCTTGAAAGCTATTTATAAATCAAGGCTACTTCAAATCTTCAATCACTTTGTCATGTATGTCAATGTCAAATTATTTATAAAGCACTTCAAAAACAACTATTAAGTGCACCAAAGTGCTGTACAGTATTCTTAAAACCAGAGATAAGAACACATAAGAATAAAACACAATAGATTAAACAGACAAGTAGATTACAATGTCAGGGCTTATGTAAAGTGTTCAAGACTACTGGCAGATCTAATGGTGATGGGTAAGTTATTACTGGTCTGAATGGGTTCTATGGTGTAATGGTTTGCACTCTGACCTTTGAAACGAGTGATTTGAGTTAAAGTCTGAGTAGGGCCTTCTGATAGTTCACATAAACCTTCGCACAAAACAACATTTTCCATACAGTAGCTGTTCTCAGTCTCTTCAGTCTAAGAGTTTTTTTTAGTCTCAGCTGTTAAGATTTAGATCTTGATCATTCTCCTAGAGTTTTTAGTTGGGGCCAGGGGGAGGAAACTCGTGGCTTGTTGCTTTGCAATTTTCCCACTCAGAATTAGTCAACAGAGGAGAAAATACAAGAGGACACGTTCAAGTAAAGAAAAAAAAAGACGCAAGAAAAGCAAAGCAAAAAAATAAATAATTTCATGCAACGGCCAACATTTTGAGAAATTTTGCAGCCGACTCCTGGCATTTTGGAGGTCAGTGTGGTTTTTCTCTGCAGAGCCTCATTTAAGGAGAGATCCTGAGCACTACTCTTAAATGTGTTTTAAATCAGCTGTTACTGTGTTATAGCATGCTTGGACCATGACTGTTTACAAAAAAAATGGAAAAAAAATAAACTAAATAAAACGTTGCATGTTTTCATGTCTCACTGAGAGGGTCTGATGAAATAGATCCTCTCAGTTTGCAGATCCATCGGGTGATTTTTGCAGCAAAATCACCCAAGAGTTCAGTTGTTCCAAAGATTTCCTCCAAACGAATCATTAGCATAACGAATGCAGAACCTCACACCGTTTCCATGCAGCCTACAGTCCTGTGTGATGTTACCTCGCACGCCCCCCTCCCCCCCCAGGCCCCCTGCTTCCCCCCTTTCCGCTCCGCCCCTGTGCAGCTTTTCGCAGGAACCTCTCAGCGGCGGTGTTGCTCCATGCACAGCCTGAGCTTCGCGCTCCTTTCGGTGGAGGAATATAACATAACCCTCAGGCACTTTGAAACCACTGATCTGCATCCTCATTAGCATTCCGTCTGTGCGGACCGAGGCAGCGTGTGCTGATTCAACATGATGCAGCGATAATAGATTTTGTTATCATATAGATAATATCTGGGCGATCTCTGATGATCCCCCGGTGTGTTTAAAGATCAGATTAAAGCCTGGACGGTGCGTGAATCTGTGGTTGTGTGTGTGTGTGTGTGTGTGTGTGTGTGTGTGTGTGTGTGTGTGTGTGTGTGTGTGTGTGTGTGTGTGTGTGTGTGCATACTCCAATCCAAGCAGGGCTGGACAGATGATTGTGTATTTCCATATGTGATCCGCTAAGCGCGCTGCCTTTTAGAGACGTTACCGCCTCCTTCTGACAGGCTGTAAAGTATTTTTGCTGACCCAAAACAGATGTGATTTTTTTTTTCAGCTTTGCTCCCACTCCGCCCACCCTTCTGTCTGGAGCTCATCCAATGCGCACACGCGCGCACACACACACACACACACACACACACACACACACACACACACACACACACACACACACACACACACGCACACCCACGCAAACAGAGGAACGCTCCCGTCCCCTGAGACGCCTTCATGGCAGATGAATATTCTTATAATTAGTGGAAAACACACAGAGCGGAGGACTGACTGTGTTTCTCAGACATTTTAAGCCTTTGTTTGTTTTTGTGTGTGTGTGTCTAATCTCATACCCCTTTGAACTTTTTAGCCTTTTGTCACTTTCTCACTTAAAAAAAACAAACTAAATGATTTTATGTAACAGAGCAACACGGAGTGGTGTATAATTTGTATTCGCCCCCATGAGTCAATACTTTCCAAAAACCAACCATTCGCTGCAATAACAGCTCCGTGTTGTTGGCATATTGTCTTCACAAGCTTTGCACATCTTGAGACTCAGAATTTTGCGCATTTTTCTGTACAAACTGTCTGAAATGAAGTCAAAATGGGTAGAGGGTTTCTGTGAATGACAGCTTTTAAGATGCTTTTGAAGATCCTCAGTTTGATTTAGCTCTGGCTGTGTTTAAAGTTGTTTTTTCCTCCCCTTTTTTCAAGCCTTTTTCACCCCCTAACATGCTTTTTTCCCCCTAAAGTGCCTTGTATTAAGCTCCATTCATCCTCTGTTTGAACCTTACACTTACCCTCTTCCTGCCTAAGAGAAGTGTCCCTCACAGCATCACCCATTACCATCTTTCGCCTTGGTTATGATGTCTTTAGGGTGTTTTGTAGTGTGACTTTCAACCGCATAAATAACACTTCTAGCACAAATAAACTTGATATATGAGGATTACTGATGGCAAATTTTATGTAGTATTTAGAGTTTTATTTAGGGGTGTCAAAAGTAGATGTTCTTGCAGGAATGGGCAAAGGCCAAAGTTATTTTATTTTCACCTGGTTCACATTCACTCCCTTTCTAATGTCGCCCTGGGTAACTGCCCATGTGACCCAGCGTAGAGAAAAGGGGAGTAACTGCTAGTGTGCGCCACACTTTTCAGATCTTTATGTTGCTTCACTTCACAATGACACCACTTTGTTTGTCTATCATATAAAA
The DNA here is from genome assembly GCA_903067075.1 of Micropoecilia bifurca. Taxonomy (NCBI): domain Eukaryota; kingdom Metazoa; phylum Chordata; class Actinopteri; order Cyprinodontiformes; family Poeciliidae; genus Micropoecilia; species Micropoecilia bifurca. Next base: position 11,028 of record CAEGAF010151501.1, read on the forward strand.
TCCTAACAAAACACATCAAAATTTGTGGTTGTATGTAACGTGACAAAAGGTGATAAAAGTGTAGTTGAGACGCAACGCAAACTATGAAACAGTTTGGGTTTTTGAAAAAAGAGTTGTAAAACAACTCTTTTTTTGCTTCCAACATAATACCAGACCTCCTCCTCAGTCATTCTTCTTCTTTTTCTTCTCTTTTGATGTTGTCTCCTTTGTGCCCTCCAGTTTCTCTGAGTCAGGTTGAATGGCTTGCTGTTCAGAAGCTGTCATTGAAGCTGTCGGCTTCATTTGTGGGCGTATAAAGAATTATTTCATTTAAACACACATACAAACAGACACAATATCTACTGTTAACTTTCTGAATGTTCTAATCCAATGACTGAGTGTTGAGAAGTAAGAAAAGCAGAATGTTATTTTGCTTGAATCAGGTAGGTGACAGACATCTGAACAGACTACAGTGACTTTTTGTGTGTATTATTCCTTTGCAGAAAAAAAGTGACTGAAATTGTCAATGTTTCTTATAGAATTACATGCAAAAATGAAGGGGTTTTTTAGGGTTTTCTTTCACAAACTTGCTTTATTTTATTGTTTTTGTCTTACTGAGACCTTATATGTAGGATTTTCTAAAATGCCAAGGACAGGTCTGTCTTTGATTTTTCTGACTGGAGCACAATATTTCTTCAGGCGTTCTTTTTGCCTGTGAGATCACTGAAAAAAAAAATCTAGGTTTTCTCTAAAGGGTGTTTTTTTCCTTTCTTTTTTTTTTTTTTGGATAGCAAAGACTTTTTCACGGTGCATTCCTGATGCAGGTTAAAGGGTTACTATCTCTATCTGACTCCAAACACCAAACTCTGACAGCCTCTAGAAATGCCCAGACTTTTATATTACATTTGCAATTAATTGTGGTTTTTGCTATTGGGTTTTAAATCAAACGCTCTCCTCCAGGGCTGAATTTCTACAGAAACGAACAGAACTAAAACAAGTGTCAGTTGTAGCCGAGTTTCTTTACAGTAGTGACTCATTTCAAGTTGAAGATATATATATTTTTTAATTTCATGCCAGACCCGTGGGCATACAGAACCTTTTTTTTTTTTTTTTTTTTTTTTTACGTCAAAGGCTTTAAAAAAGTCTGGATTTTGACATGATGACGCAGGAAGGTTCGACATAAAAGAGAACAGCAGGATTATAAGTCAGAATACCAAATGCTTGCATGTATGGTCATGCTACTTTTTAAATTTCTAGTTAAATATACAGAATGCATTGTGGTTTAGTGTCTTTATGTAAATTTTATAGACAAAAATATCAATATTTGTTTTAAATCATAGCACCAGACCTACATATATGACATTGGATTTCTTTTACAATGTCAGTATTATTGTTAAATACTACAATGACAATAAATCCATATTTTTCTCATTCCTTCCTGGGAATAATTTACTCTGAGAATTGGTATCTGTTGGGTCTTTCGGGAGGATAATGATCCAAAACATACAGTCAATTAAATTTTTTTTTAAAAAACTGATGTGGCTGAGGACCTTTTCAGGTTGCTGTGTTATCAAACAATAAAACAAACGCAAAAAAATATTATTATTTTTTTTTAAATCCAAGCTTAATGCACTTGCACCACTCGACTGCTTGAAGAATGTACTTTTATTTATTTATTTATTTTTTTTTTTACTGTTACTTTCCAAGTTTGTTGTTGGGAAAGTTGAATGAAAGGAGCCTTAAAGTTCGAGTTGTGAATTGGGAAAGTCAAAGGTATGTCACCAACATTGATCTCAAAATCCAATATGGCTGCCTTGCATATGGAAGTCAGCGGTAGGCACTTAATTTTTTATTATTTCATCAAATGCTTCAAAATATAGATGTTATTATGTAAGACTGCTAAAACGTGATCTCCCTAGTGATTGAACACTAAAATTGGCAAATCCCACTAGTTTTCCAACATGCAATTCATTTTAGGAATTTCTGAACATTTTGTCCTCTACCATTTCTCCTTTGGTCAATAAGCTTGTCTATAGACGCTTTATAGATCTACATTGTCCATCCTGCAAACAATTAATATTAGATATTATACAGAGTGTTACAAACGGCAACCAAAAGATCACCAGTGACGCCTGTAACTGAGCTTATGATGATTTGGGGCTGTTGAGTAGAGCTGTAAGGACATTTAAGAGACACATTTCTATTGTTTTTATCATTTCAAAAGTTTCCATTAATATCACTCCAAACACTGACTGCTCTCCAGCTCTTTCAAGGTTTCCAGAGAACTGGATGTGGATGCAGTTCCTAAGATACTTCAGGATGACAGAAGCAGACTGAGGAACTGACAGAGGAGTTTAAATTGTGCTGACCCTGTGATCGGGTCAAAGAAAACAGCCTCGGTCTGAGTAAAACATTTCTGCTCCGTCCCTTTCCGTCAGGCAGCCATTTCCCTCTTCAAAGCCACCATGACGCCCCTCGACAAAAAAACAGTAATTTTACCTCACAGCAAACCAAAATTGCCATCCAAGTGCTGCCTGAATCAGTTTTCAAAACTACCTTGCTGTTTTTTGTTCTGTTTTCTCTCCTTTTGCTGCGTTTCCGCCAAAGAACAAGCAAATATGTCCGACTCTCTCATCTCCTCAGTTGTTGTCTTTTAGTTTTTTGTCTGAGGCCTTCAGGCCTTAACTCGCCATGCGGCCTCTTCTCGCTAATTGAAGTGCTCTCCAAGTTTCAGCTGAATCTAAACGTTCTCCGGGAGGGGAAATTACTCAGGAGTGTTTGAGAGAGAAGGTCGGCCTGATATTTCGACCCTGTTCCGACATGATGGATCTACTGCTCCACTTTCTGCTGGCTCGACACATGAGAGATCTGATTTCAATTAGTAAAGAGGACGCACACATCTCATCCCCCCCAATTGCAGCACACACACTCTCTCTATCTTACTGTTGCACTCTATCTTATTGTGACTATCTCTAAATCAGAGATTTAATTATTAAATTTATTGCCTCCAGATTCTCTTGTCCAGGGCTTGTCAGCAGTTACACTGACTTCTGGGTTTATACAAGATGTCGGTGAACTGATGAGCCGACCCGCAAATACACACATGCGCAAGCAAACATGATGTGTGTCTTGCAATATGAATAATTGAGTGTGTTATTTAAGGGACAGCTGGCTCTTGAGCACATTAACTGCCTCAGTCATACAGCCGGTCATACAGTGACGGCAAAGAAGAAGAAGACCAAGAAGACGCCAAGCCAATTTCACTCAGACTTGTATCATTAAGCAATTGCGCCACAAAGAAAGTATTTGTGTAAGAACTCGAGTCAATAATCCGAGGAACTGAAATAAATTCTTCTTCTTTTTTTTGCAGCAACCGACGATGAAGTTCGTTGGAGTCCATTGTGAATTGATTACCAAAGCTCTGCTTCACGCGAGGCACCGTGACTCCTCTCCATCATGGCACAATTTTCTTGTTACATTATAGAGTTGCCGAAATTATTGGACTGTTAAGACAAATTGAATCCAGAAGGGTTATTTTTCCTCAAATCAAGAACAATATCGTGAAAATTGTCTGTTTTTGGTGCTTACACTCGTGAAGCAGAGTAATACGTTACGACGACACATTATTCAGGTGGATGCGAAACATGAATCGGCGCCCCTCCTGGACGCCCCCCCTCCAGGGAAGGAACGTGAGCGTCGCCCCCTCCAGACGGGGTTTTGGTGCCCCCTCAGGTGCTGCGCCCCTATGCGTTGCATATGCTGCAAACCCACTTTTTTTGCGCCACTTCATCAGAGCATTAGAAATAGATTGTTGTTTGACAGTTTTGCTATTTTATGGCCTAAACAATGATGGGGAAGACTTTCTGACTGGAAAGCGGTCTAGTAAAAGTAAGCGACACACTCTACACAACAAGAGTAAGCAGCAAGTACTTTATCGTCAAAGATGTTGGCTGATTGGAGAGCCATGCTGGAGCACACTGATGGAAAGTTGAGAGGAAGAAAAAACTGATAAGAGAATTTTTTTATATATATTTATTTATTTTAATCACTTCTGTTGTCAATCTTTTTAGAGATGCTGGTTGATTTCCCAGCTGGACTTGCCACCTGCCTGCTCTACCAAAAGTACAAATAAAAGTGCAGATATCTGCTTTTCACACCGAGATGTCAGTCTTATTGATTAGCCTGCAAACTGTCCTGACCCAAACAAAGAAGAAACATGTCAGAGACAATGATGCAACACAACTTGAAGGCCACTATTGAAGCAACCTGGGATTCCTTAACACCTCAGCAGAACCAACATGGCACACAGTGAGTATTGAATGCATATGGCGTGAATTTACTAGAGCTCAACATTTTTGTAATACACATTTTAAAATGTATTTATCTGGTGTAACATTCACATTTTCAGTGAAACTGGATTTTGTGTTTCTGTAGGCCGTAAAATTAACAGAACCATATAGACGTGCAACATACAGCACTGAGGAATCTGAAATTCAGTTCAGCTAAACACCTGAAATAAATAGGTTTTCAATAATAATCTCGTTTGCTCAGACGAACCTGTAGCCAGCGGCACTAAATCCAGAATGAGGACAGAAAGCATAGCCTCCTGTTCACAGCCGGCACCACGTTTCCCTTTAAGCTGAGCTGCCGGGGATCCTGCTGTGGCAAACCCTTCCCTCTTGCTCACACCTGCGTCTCCCGTGTGTGTGTGTGTGTGTGTGTGTGTGTGTGTGTGTGTGTGTGTGTGTGTGTGTGTGTGTGTGTGTGTGTGTGTTTGCCTCCCACCCACGTTGGTAAATTTGGGTTCCTTCCTTGCAGCGCCGCTGGGTGAGAGCAGGGTGCAGCCTTTGGGTCCCCACTTTCCTCTCTGTAGGCGTCCCCATCCTGCCTTCAGATGTTTGGTCTATTAATCTGCATGTGTGTCTTACATGACCTTACAAAAGCCCTGTCTCACTAATTCGCACTCAGTTGAACCCCAACTTTAAGATCTGAGGCCTAAGAGGAGTCAAGGAGGAGTGAAAATCCATGAATGAGGAGCACACGAATGTTGATGTTTATCAAAAGACACTCTAGTTCTTGATTTACCCTACGCATAAAAACCCCCAAAAAACATTAAATCTCTCCATTACCTTCTTAGAAATATTTGCAGTTGCCCATTACTTCTTGTGGGGCAGGGAGGGGGGCAGCTGACATGAAGTTTAAATGAGCCATGTTGTGACTGCGAGGTAAATGTCAGGGGGGGGTTTTCAGCCGGAAACCTTCGCCACAAGAATGTGACCGCGGGATGTCGAGTAAATCAATATGGAAGCAGAGGGAGAAGGGCTGAGTGAGGGTGGGTGGAGGTAAAGGAAGAGGTGGAGGAGAGCTGGGGGAGGAGGGAGCTCAGTGCTGCAGGTGAAAAGGAAAACAATGGCAAAAGGAGGAGAAGCAGGAGAGAATGAGAAGAAGAATGACAAGTGGAAGAGGAAACCGAAGGAGGGACTGAGAAGCGTTCTTTGCTTTCTGGGTGACTCTTGAGGAGGTCAATCTGTGACATTATCACATCATGTGTGTGTGTGTGTACAATTGTGTAAGAATAGGCCGTTTATACGTTATGTTTTTGCTGCTTTAGTAAAATATTCACTCAAAAGCTATGCTAAATAGAATACAATTCTGCAATTATTGCGTAAAATTCATTTATCCTGGTAAAGACAACAAAACAAAACAAAAAACCCCAAATTAAAATCAATTTTATTGATGTTGGATATGGTGGTCATGGAGACAGGGTCTAATTGTTGTTAGGAAGACTTGTTCATTTCAAGTCTTCAGTTCTCAACGGTGAGGTTTGAAGATTTATTGTGACTTTCCTTATGATTACCATTCGTGGGGGAAAGATAATTATGAGTTTTCCTCCAGACTTGTCAGAAGAAAAACGAGTCACATTATTACCCAGGGGAAACAGAAACATATTGATTATTGATGGAAGGCTTGGAGACATTTAGATCTATTTAAAGAGTCTTAGGAGTGCCCACAAGTATTGTTGAATAAGGAATTACTTGTAAACAATGAATTTTTGACTTCCTAAGTGTTCTGCAAAAAAAAAGAAAAAAGAACACGGCAGTTGAAGAATTATGACACATTCCCTCATCTGGTGCCAACCTAGATTTTTTTTATTTCTGTTAAACATAAATTAATAGTACCATACACATCTCATTTCCAACCTTGAAAGTGCTAAAAGCTGAAATGAGTTTTGATCAGTTAGTTGACGGTGTTGCCACAACAACCAACCAGACGTCGAGGCATTCATCGGTGTACCTCGTTTGTGTCAAAGTTGTTCAGCTATACGAGCACAACTCTCAGGTCCCGAATTAAGGACGGGTTTGGTTTTCTGTGTTTCTGCTCTGCTGCTTTAAAAGACGCCAACCTTCCCCCCCCCTCCAACCAGGAGCCTGACGATGTGCAGGCTCTGCAGAGCAGGCCTTTCAAACGACATTATTTCCATTTCAAAGCGCCTGCTGCTTCCTCGCACACCTACAAGCTGTGGCACGTTACACAGAGCAGGACGCCACAAACCGCCTTGTCACTCGCGCTCCTTTGTTACCTAACTGATAGTTGACCCCGTGGATGTTCCCCCTGGTTTCAAAGAGTGAGCTGCTGTGTGCCGTTTCAATTAGGGAGCAGGTGTGGATGCAGAGGCCGTCCGCCGACTTTTTGCAGGGGTTTCCTGTGAGGCGTTGCTGCTGCCACTCGACAGAGGTTTCAAACGAACCGGGTGGGCCTTGTTACTGCGGCTGCCAATTACATGGCAGATATCCAGAGCAGAGGGGCAGCTGATTTACATGCAGGCGGCTGAGGATGGAGCCGCTAAACGGCACTAAAGGAGGCGATAATGTGATTATTTTTCCAACCCACCACAGAAAAACTTTCATCACTACCACTGAAAAAAAAGAGAGCGAGAGAGAGAGAGATTAAAGATCCCAAAATTAATCTCCCTCATCTGTTAACTGCTGAACATGAACACACAAACGCACACTTAAGCGCACAGCGGTTTCTCCTGCAACTTTAATGTTCTCATTTATCCTCTTATGCACAAATGTCAACCTTTGTCAGGCCTCAGCTCTGGCTCTCCCTCCGCCTCTGCTGCCCTCCACACCTTCTCCGGCTCTGCCCTCTTCCTTTGTGTTTGCTTCCATCCCTCACACCCCGCTCACTGCCCTCCTCTCCCGCCACAGCTCGTCCTTCTTCTCGTCTGCACTCCGCTCACTTTTTCCTCTTATTGTGTTCGGCTCAGCTGCTCCCCTCTCCTCTCCACCGCGCATAGATATTACACATTTCTCCAACACATTCGGCTCTCTCTTTGTTTTGCTTCATTGTCTTTCCCTTCTTTCCCTCTCTCTGCTTGGGGATCCTCTAGTGACATCATCACTCCTACAGTTACCATGGTTTCAGGGTGGAGAGGGACACTAAAAATCATTTTTTGATCAAACAGACCGGCTCGCCGCTACTCTCTGACTTTTTTTTTTCTTTTACGCTCGCCAAGAAGCAACGAGGCAGATCCAGGGGTGGTTCTTTATTAAAACATTAAAACACAGTTACAAGCAGGTCAGGTCAGCGTTACGGACGGCTCCGTGTGGACGAACAGGTCGTCATCGTACAGATCTTCGTCCAGGTCGACCTCCTCTTCGGTGAAGTAGGTGGGGAAAGGCGGGTTGAGCAAAGTAGAGCGTCTCGTTGGGAGTACAGTGTCTCTCACCTGCAGCGCAAACGCACACACTTAACCAGAAGAACAAAAATCAAATGGAAACATACTGAGCGGCGGAAAATAACATTTCAAATTAACAGGAGTTTATTAAACAGGGAAACACATTTGCATCAAAATGGCATAAAAAAAGTTGAGGCAGGCATCATACTCAAACAAATTCATAAAAAATTTGCTAAAAGGCTCGCTAAGGAGTGCTGGAGCAAGAAAAGATGACGAGCTATTCTTTTTTTTTTCTGTTCACAATAAATAAACTGGGGAAGTCCCAAACCAATCTCAAGATTCCACTGGGGCATTTTTAAATGATTAGTATTAAGAGTCTTAGACAAAAACTCAACTTCGCACGACTGCTGATGATGTACCATCTGCCGTATCCATAATGGAAGCCACGGAAATGCAAAACGTGCTTTGAATTGTAAATGCCTTCAAAATAATTGCTTGTTTTCAAGCGAAAGGCTTGTAAAACCGAGATGCGCAGACGCACATCTCAGCTTTTAAAGCACTGGCTACTATGTCACATATTTACTTTATAAATCGACATTTTTTCATGTGTTTTTTGGAGGGGTAACATTCTGCAACCAGTCTTATTTGCTTCCAGTCAAAAACGGACTGTAATACATATGGTGTAACAGTAGGGGGTGATATGATTGACGTTAACGACATCCAAATTCAAAAGAGGCAAACAGTGCTGGACTAAACAGTGGCAGCTCTGGTTTTCCTTTCCACTTAAGCAACTCTTTGTGCTTCCATCTGGAGTTTAATGCAACAGAGTGTGGACAAAGTTAGAAAAAACAACACCAAAATGACTGAAATATTCCTGTATTCTCAGGTATACAAACTTATAGTGTCTATCTTATTGTATTATTCATCTATCTCATATAAACTCTCTATGAGGTTAAAATGCAACAGAAAACTTCAGTTTTAACAAGCAAAAGAGATTCAGCATCACAAGTCGATATTTAAAGATGCACTGACAAACTGACAAAATCAGTGCTGAGAAGTGCAGCAAAAGTCACAGCCACACACACTTTGGTGTTTATCTTGAGCTGAATCTCACAAAGTTTGGTCTAAATGAAATTTGTATCCAAGAAGGGAAGCTTTCTGCCCTAAGCATGGCATGAACTGTAGATGCTCCACAACCCTTGGATCAATGACTAAATACCATTAAAACAAAAACACAGAGAAGTCAGAGCTACTGACTAACACTCGGCAAAAAGCTCCAAGCAGATCAGATAACTCCGATTTCATACGGATCGGGATGTGAGACGAGCGAACGAAGGAGCAAACACTTGTTACTTGGAAAATGCGATTTAGAAAAAACGATTTTACTTTTGCAATTATATATTTTTTGTCTCTCTTTAACTTTTATTCTCTGCATTTCGAGAGCTAAGTGAAACACGGTCCTGTTTCTAGACTCAATTAGGAATCCTCTGTATTTTTTTTTCTTATGTAATCTGTCAAGTTTTAAATTGAAGAAAGAAAAAAAAGCTGAATGTGACAATAACAGAAAGGAGGGAATTGTGAATTTCTGCAGCTGCTGCTCCTAAGGCTACATTGTTTAGTCGATTCTAACAATGACAAACACTCCGTCTGCCAGCGAGGGGACGTGGAAAACGAATGAGCACAGAGGAAGGAGGAGGACCTGCGCTGGAAGCCGTTCTGTTCGAGTGGGGAGATAGTGCCCAGTCACGTAACGCGCCAGGCCATGAATGAAACCTTAGTTAATGACAATGACGGAGAAACTGCCACCGATTGAGGCTAATTTTAAAGCTTCCACTGGATATTCTGTGCAATTTATTGTGTTTCAAACACACGAAGCAGCTCAAGGACCCAGGATCACATTGCAGTGTCTGCACACTGCTTTAAATTCAGGCAATAACAATGCAAATAACCATTAGATGGTCATCTGCATGATAAACTAGGAAACAAGTGTGTGTGTGTGTGTGTGTGTGTGTGTGTGTGTGTGTGTGTGTGTGTGTGTGTGTGTGTGTGTGTGTGT
>CAEGAF010151503.1:0-28568 GCA_903067075.1 Micropoecilia bifurca
TAACAAGATACATATCACGTTATAACGTGATAGCGCTCAAATTTTTTTTTCCTGCGTGACAGCAATGCGCTTCCGTAGACTTGCACATTTTATATTTAAATAAAATAAAATTCATTTTTATAGTGTTGACTGCTTTTGTTTCTTCGGGAAGGCGAAAAATGGAGGAGTTGAGTTGCAGCTGAAGCTTTGGGTGGGTTTTCCGGTCATAAATAGAACATTTCTTTATGAAGAAACAGCTTTTAGAACAGTCTGTTCTGAATCACTCCAGCATCTCTACCCCACTGCTTTAAGCTCAATCCACCCGGTCGTCATTCTGTTTTGCTTCCAGATTAAATAAAAGCGTCAATTTACTGGCAACTATAACCGAGCAGCACTGAAAGATGACAATTCTAGATTATTTTTTTAAACCCGTCCTTCCTTCTCTCTCTCTCTCTCCCTCGGCTCCCTGTGCGCGTCAGAGTTTGCGCAAGCAGCCTCTCCGCCTCTCGGTGTCGTACAGCGCAGCTCCGTCTCCCATTCACACCAGTTTACTACCAGACACACACCCGGTCGGAACGCGTTTAAAAAAAAAAAAGAAAGACAAAAGGTGCTGCTCCTTTCCTTTCGCCACTTTGGATTAACACTGTGCTTTTTTCACCATGCTGGAAGAGGAAGGTAGGAAACTCAGCCGACGTTTTTGTTGCCATTTCAAGTCCGAAACTTGTGTGTTAAAATCCGGATGATACAGTTTAATAGATGTTCTATTCCCCGATATTTGACCTTGACAAACAGCTTTACTAAAAGCGGTTTTGTTCGGGTTTTTTGGTAAAAGATAAATTGGTGGCATTAACGCTGTAGGCTAATATCGTTTAGTAATTGAAAGGAGGGCTTCGCTGTCTAATGCTGATGCTGAATTTCATCAATGAAGGAACCGCGCCGACAACTCATCGTTTTAATTTATCCTCACACGCGTTAAAAAAAAACCCTAAAGATAAACGTCTGATTAATTTAATGATGAAGCCATAAACGGATTGCTTCATTTCCTTTTAATGTGGAATAATTCACAAAGTTCTTAGGCATGAATTGGACTATAAAAATGTATCCGTGAAGATGCTTTTCTTGTCCAATTCATGTTGAGGCTCAAGTGAAAGAAAAAGCATTAACAAAAAGCTTGTGTGCTGCATCAAGAGATTGACTGAGAAAATCTCTGCTGTCTACATTTAGCAATCTTCAGGCTTCAGATTAGTGGAACAATAAGGTTCAGAAGTGTGGCTGAAGGTAAAACGGAGCTCAGAGGGGGACTTGATGGCGACAACAATTCATATACCTCTTAATGATTTTTAATTTTTTAAATTTTGCTTCATTTCCTCAATAACGCCTCAGTTCTTCAGGAACAAACCTATTTTTTCTCTTCAAACAGCAGACCTTTACTGCACAATTAATCGACTTTGTATACAATTGCTTCAACACGGTATCTACTCCAATTTCTAATGTTTAGGGGTGACGTTCAGATCCAGAGGTGATACATTTTGTTGCCTTTTATTTGTTTTCACAAATAGAGGGAAAAGGTTGACAAATCCAAAACTAATCAATGTAGAATGATTTTCTCAAATGTTCTGCCTTCTTCTGTGCCCAGTGATTCCCTAAACTGAGAAAGGTCAAGCATGAAGCCTATTGCAATGCTTTCAGTGAAAGGAGAACAGATTCCAGTTGGAATGAGTTAAAATGGCAACTCTAACAATGCTAATAATAAATCCCTGTTCCTTGTAGAATAATTTGCTTTAAGCATTTTATATTCTGAACTAAAGGTGATTAAATACAATCGAGGGTCCATTAAAACAAACATGTAAATAGAATGCGTAAAGTGGCAATACTGTCAATAATCCTGAAGCAAACGCATACTTTTGGGTCTGTAAGAGCTAACTTTAGCAGCTAATGGTTAGCTAGTTGCAATATTATTTTAGTGTTTAAAACTCAGCCAAGTCTTTTCATTAGTCTCACTTACTGTTGCAGCAGTCAGACATGCCGTCTTTACTGTTGCATCGTAATATTGTTATTGATGGCCACTAATGTTGACATCTATTTTGAAATTATTTAACTGCTAACCCAAGGAGCCATGGCACAGTTTGTTTATTGATTTGGGCTTCATTTGATAATCAGTTTCAAACTCTTACATTCTTTTTTGTTCTAGTAGCCTGATTCTGGTTAATATCTTAGGTTTGTAAAACCGTCACTTTGCAGAAAACTAAAAGGGAGAGATTTTCAATGCTTTTGACCTCATAAATTTCTCACAGAAAAGAAAAAAGATACTGTAGTTACAGCCAGTGGCAGCGTTGGATACAGGTAACTTATCTCACTGCCCACAATGCCGTTCTGCCAGGGGCGGCGCAAGCACTTCTGGGAAAAAAACTGCATTGATCACATTGATTTCAAATAACCCACATTTTCCCACTACTCCCTTTTATCACCGTGGCAATTTTTATATACTTTAAGATTCCACTCTGTAAGATCCACACAAAGCGTGTGTAAAGAATGCTAATGCAAAAAAAGCCTTGTAGCCCACCAAATTTTACATTCAGTCAATGCTTTGTGATTGCAAAATTGTGCATGTTGTTATTTTGTACTGACATGATGCATCTCCATGTGAAATCCTTAATGATGCCTTCAAGTTTATTTTGCCTGACTGCAGGACTCAGGTGAAACGTTGATTAATATAATTGTCTTGTTTAACGAGATCTTGCCGCAGGGATTTTTTTGTTGCTGCGCTTCAGCTGGAAAAAGAGACAACTGAGGTCACACGTGCTCTGAACTGGCAGTCAAAAACGAGGACGACCTTCGCTTACCTCCTGCCGACAATGTGAATGGTTTGAGCGAAAGGGTTTGAGTCATGGCTAAAGAAAGATACCAAAACATAACATGAGCGAAAGAAGCGTAAAATGGATTTTAGTGTTTTTCTGCTTCCTCACTCCTACTCCGTCTCATTCATGTGCATAGATATGCTGAGGGCGGAATTGTGGGCTGCTATGAATGTCCCTGAAAAACACCAGTCCGGTTTTAAATGTTTTTTTTTTCTTTTCCAGTCTTTCCCTCTCTCACCTCGTATGTGTTCCACTTTTCTCTCGTTTTTTTTCTCATCCCCCTCCAGTGAACGGGACGCCGGCCAGTCAGCAGTCCACTCCTCATTCGGGGAAATCTCCCACCCCCTCCCCGACCAGCCCAGGCAGCCTCAGCCGACGCCAGGTAGGACTAGATTACACAAGCAGATACACACACACACACACACACAACACACAATCACATAAGACTTCCACCCACAATCAGCCCACACATTTTAGAGACTTTTAAGTCTGTAACACACTCCTTTTATGTTCTCAGGAAAAGGACAAAGCTGTGACTGAGCATAGGCCAACCACATCTTAGAGTCACTTGAACAGGAAGAAACCAGCACATCCCAACACCGTTAGCATCTAAGATCAGGGTGGGGAGTGAAGCTTTGATCTCACCCAGTGCGGCTCTGAGAAGCTCTGAAGGCATTTACGTTTGGACACGTGTTACTAGCCGGAAAAACACGTCCAGTGCATTTGCACATATGCTGACGCATTGCTCTTTGCTCCTCGCCGAGAATCCTATCTGCAAGTGTTAGCGCTGCGTCGCACAGCGCCAGCCCTCGCTTCTAGTTATCTCTGGATTTATGAGTCAGCAGTTTGTCCAGCATCTGATCTAAAAATGACGAGGGCGGATCTTGTGTCGTTTTGTATGTGTGCACCCCCTGCAAAGGGTTTAGAAAAAGATTTTACAGTAGTAAGAGGTCATCAATTCAACTGTTTGTAAAGTTTTATTTTACTGATTCAAACATTTGTTGGAAACACTTTCTAAAGAGGATATGAGATAGGATAGTAGTAGGATTGAAGCACAAATTGAAGGTATAATGGAGAGAAAGAGCATGCAACTCAATGGAAAAATGCTTAATTCAAAGACAAATGGTTCCTTCTTATTTCATAGCCCAGTGGTTGCGAGCTTAAATTTTAACTTAAATTTGTCGAGATGAGCGTTTTGGTACAACAGTGACAATGGTGAGCTTTTATTTTCTCCTTCAACAGAGCTACAGATTTCAGCAGTGCAAATGAAGCTCAGGTAGTTTTTCCCCAACCGTATGGCTGAAGGTCCTTCAATTTTATTTTTTAAATGTGATTCAAAAATTTCCAGAAGAATTAAATTTTTGGATTAGTTTCTGTCTTGACCAAAGCTCAGGAGACTTTTTTAAAATATATATATTAACTCATTGCGATATTGCTCCTGCTCTGATAACTTTTTTTTTTTTTTTTGTCTTTTCTTATGTAGCCTTCCGTTTAGGTAAATCGAAATACTTTTTAGACTTTGTCAAGACAAACAATGCTACTCTTTTTTTTTTCTTCTGTTCTGCCATTTTTTCTGTAACTTTGGCAACATAACAAGCCAATGCCATTCTGCTTGGTTTGTAGCTTGCCCACAGTATTTAATGTCACACCACAGTCCTTCTATATTAAGAGTGATAGTTGAGCATCCTCTATTTTCTGAGCTGTGGCTGTTTGTATTTTTCCGCATCTCAAAGCTTTGAATACAATTTTTAATCAATGAACACTGGCTGCCATAACGGGATTGTTTCACCTCGACACCTCAAACACAGCTAATTAGAAAAAAACCCAAAAACGACAGGATATTTATTTATCTGTATGTTAACAAGGCACAAGGGATGTTCATTTAACATGACTTATTTGAAAAGTTTTCCTGGACTGTTTAAATAGAATGCTATTAACATAAAATATTAATATACCCATAGATGAGCACTTACAGAGATGCCTATGAATGTATTTGAGAAAACACGGCCCATAAGCTTCATAGGTTCTGTTTTGTGCAACATTTGAGAAGCGATTTGATAAAACAAGAAGGATCTATCAGTGGTACGGTTGTTTTTGTACGCCACAGCAGTCAGCCTGGTTGGGTTGCAGCTACTGAGAACCAAACAGCAGAACTTGCGCATTTGCCTGGAACTGGGTCGACATAAAAGAAACAGGCTGACACGTGCATACATTACATTAACCCACATTGCCAAACGCACTCGGAGAATAAACAGGGAGAACCGTCATGATTTAGACTTCTAAAAATTTTAATTTCATATAGAAAAATATATTTTTTTAACTGTGAACACATACGCCAAAGTAAAAATTAAATTAAATTGCTTCAGACCGGAGTCAAACTTCAAATTGGTAAAGGTTGGAAGTTATTCAGCTTTAATTTTGTGTTTCTGCTGACTACACATGTGAATTACCATCTTATTACTCAGGCAAACAGCTTATTCTGAGATGTGATCGTAGCCTGAACTCATAATGAGAAAATGAAAGTAAAACACACTTTTTTTTTCACAGTTCACTGAAAACAGCAGTTAAATTCTTCTGAACATCACAAGTTGAGAGCCTGTCTCATAAAGAGAGATTATTCTGGGTTTTGCAATTTCTAACACTTTACTCTGAGCCGGCAATAGCTTGACTAGAAGGAGGAGTGGAAGCCTCTTTCAGCCCATTATCTCCCCTCTCCACTCTGCAGCTTCACACTCTTCAGTAATATTATGTTATAATTCTCGCCCGTGCGCCTTACTTCCCTGCGCTCCATGGTAGAGATTCCTTCTCTCCCCTGTGACAGTTTCAGCTGCAGCCATTCCTACTCACTCACAGTGAGTGAGCGAGAATGACTCCCAGGCCTGGATTCATTCGAAAGGGTGAAATTGTATCCCCTCTTTCTCCTGTGGATAACTTGCACAGGAGAAATGATAGAAGCAGGCACCGGGTTCAACAAATCCTGGTTAGCATAGCTAGCAGTGCAGCAATTTCCATGAGTATTCCTAAAGAATGCTAGATCCCTTAGCTTTCGACAACACTGCTAATATCTCTAAATCCAGCGTGTTGCATGAGAGATTGAGGTTGAGAACTCTTGAGGTAAAATGGCGCAACTTTGCTGAAGTCCTTTTGGTCTTTCTGTTACCCGATGAAAATCTTCTTCTCTCCAAAAAATTGTTGAACCTCAACATGACTCAACATGTCAAAGAAACATAATTTTTTTTATAGATTTCCAAAGAGAATTCTAGATGCAGCCACATTGTTTGAGTCCTCTGGTTCACTTCAACATGTCACCTTGGTGGAATCAGCTCTCAAAATTAGGTTGCCTCCATTCCTCTGTTCAGTGCCACCTGCTTTCCTCAAGGAGAATAAACTGACATAGTAGCTTTATCTTTCAAATTTCATGCATGCAAAACTGTATTTACAAAGGCACGCATAAATCCTCCAGGAATCCGAGCAGACATTTATGCAGGCTTCAGAAGAAACACTTATGCATAAAACCATCATTTGTGCTCTGGTGGCAGATGAGCACGATGCACTTGCTGTCTGATTTACACAGTCTGTGCACAACGTGACCTATTTTTGTGAACTGGCAGCCAAGGCTTATAAAAGTGGTTTGCATCCACAAAGTCACCCACCTCCTCCCTTCACTCCCTCCTTTCTGTTCAAACTTCTCATTGTCCCTTCAAGGCCACTCGCCTCTCAAACAGCAGTCTACTTCTCTTTCATATTTTCCTTTTGAATGTGCCGACACGTTCAGCCACACAGGCTCCCTCGCCAGGCTTTGCAATCCGAGGCGGATGTAGATGAATGAAAGAAGCCGGCGAGGTCATGGCTCTGTGAAAAATACAAAGCGGAGAAATAAATCATTAAGCGAAAAAACAAAACGTGACGGCGACAACTTGGAGGTGAGAGAAACAGACGTTCACGTTGCAGAACCTGTGACAGTCGGGTTGTTTGGATGAGCTGAGTCTCATCCATATGATGCCACATATACCATCTTTTCACTCTTTAGTCATCCATCCATCCATTGTCTGCACCTGCTTAGGTGTCTTCCTCAAGTGTTCATTAGGCAAGTATTTTAGCCAATCATATCCAATTTCCATTGAGTTGCATGCTCTGTCCCTCATCCATATCACTCGTTTCTTGTGTTGGGTGATTTATTGTTAATTCATTTGTGTGTTTGTGTGAGAAAGAAAGAAACTGTGAGATGAAGAAGAAATTATCCATTAAACCTTGTAATGTCTTATTCATCCATATGACTGTTTTTTTGTTTTATTTTTTTCTTGTTGTAATGTACTGTATTTCCTGTTACTTTTTGTGTTATTGTCATTAAGTAGTTTGTTTTTTCTTCATGTGACTGGCTGCACCACATGAGTCTATCTTATTAGTTTCTAAACCTGTAGATTTGAAAGTTATATTAACAAAAATAAGTTATTTAAATGATTTCAAAATGTGTAATACTCAATGCTCTTTAAGATAACTCTTTGGCAAAGAGATGCATAATATTTTCATGCATACTTTTTCTGAGATAAATCACAGTCATGATATGACGACTGTCATGTGAGGCTGCCAGCTCTTCTTGACTTATTTGTTCCTGTTTTGTGTTTCCTTTTTTTTCTGAATGTATTCATTTTCATTTGTTTGAGTCATTAAATTTGTCGTTTCATTTTCATTTTGTCGTCTTTCTTCTTGTGCTCCTTATGTTTCTTATTTTTATGTATGATTGCAATTAACTTTTCATAAGATGCCCAACTGAGCCAAATAGCTCTGCATTAATAACTAGAAGCCCAGAGCAGCTGCTATCCACTCTGTTTGGACAATTTTCTCTTCATCTATGCATTTTTGGTATATAAAGAGATACAATTATTACAGCTTCCTCCATTTAGTAACAAGTCTGGTGAAAATATGTAGCATCATTAGAATATTTCTTTGCAATTGCTCTTTCACTGGGCTGGAAAAACAACAAATTATATTTTATAGTTTGGTTCCCATATCAGTTCACATGAACTAGAGTGCAAGTATATGAAGATTTTTCATCTAAATTCCTACTTTATGCTTTTGTTGTTCAGGCTTTCTAGATTTTTTACATAAAATACACGACTTCCTGGTTTTTTTGGACTATAAGTATGAATAACAAAGAGGCCTGTTTTTGTTAGAGAAAATAAGCCTTCAAACATTCAAGTAAGTGAAAAGAATCAAACATCTCTACTTTCATGTTTTGATCAAAGCGTGAAATGAAATGCACAATTGGTCATTTTAAATGCCATACAGTCTACTGGGCTGATTTTAATTTTACTACTTTAGAAAGCGCACTTGTGGGCTTCTCAATTTGTTTTAAAAATTTGTCTTGGGTGTATTAAATCAAGTCTTTGCAAATTAAGTTCAAAATCCCAATAATATCCCATCACTTTGAGTGGCAGAGCAGAAAAAAAGACAGTTAGTCTGTCTAGACAACAAGTCCAGTAATCTAATCTGTCTTGTTTGCTTTTTAAACCCAGAGAGTCATGCAGGGACAAAACCAACTCTTCAGTTTCCATTAAATCATATTACATTTTCCACCAAAAACAAACAACGTTTGTTAGTCCGTCATCTAATATTGTCTGGCACTGAAAGTGACAAGAGAGGCTGCAGGGGGAAAAAAAAGCCTCGATTCTTTGAGGCCAGAGAGACAGAGAGCAGGAAGGCTCCAGGATGTGTCTCCTAATCAGATTCAGACAGCAGCACAGAGGACAAAGCTGGAAATATCTCTAAGTTGGTTATGTAAATGTGCACTGCATTTTTAATCTGCAGCTCTACAGCTGGCAGCCTTTCTTTACCACCACAGAACAGATCATTATTTCTGCCTCAACACATCTGCTCCTGCGATTATGCTTCCCATTTAAAGCCAGCCTCCCCTAATTCTCTTTCATCCACTGACCAGTTTTCAGCTGCCGAGTAGATTTGAAGAGAAGTATGTCCAACAAAAATTACGTGAAAGGTGTTTTGCCAAGTGTGTTTTTTAGCAGAGTGACTCAGTTCAAACAAGAGCGCCGAGCTCTGGAGTCAGAAATAACAAAATGAGCCAGCAGGGAGAAACGCTAGGCTTTATGATATAATCATGATTAACATCACCCAGAACTGACTCCTCATCCTTTCTCTCTCACTCTGTCTGTCGCTCCATCTGTCTCACCGGCGTCCTCACAGAAAAGACGGCCAGCGTTTTCACCGAAGGTTGAGCTCACCTCCCAGTCTGCAGACAGGAAATGGCCATATATAGGCTTTCTGTCTCCTCGCTGGAAGTTTCATAAGCTGCTGGTCTCCTCTCTCTGTGAGCAGTCTCCATAGCAACAGCATTTTGTTTCCCTCTGTGGCAGGAAGCAAGAGAGAGAGAGGGAGAGAGACGGGTAGAGATAGGAGTTTGAAACGAGACTTCGAGCGTAGATGTACGATTAGGGCACAACAACAGAAATGGACATACGGAGGAGGAAAAATACAAGAGCAGAAAGAGGAGATGAAAAGCACCGCAGGGCCGTCGGGTATCAAGTGGGTTTTCTTGCTGTGGGAATGAGTACCCGACCAAACACAAACATTATATAAACCTGACTTTAGTCTGACTCATGTCTACATTCAGATAGGTGTTTTTCAGGTCACAGCAACAGAGATGAGTAAATGCACCGACAGCAACTCAGGCGAAGAATTAGGGCAGATCACTTCTGTAAATAGGTTCTGAACAAAAGTCGTTAAAGTTCAGTAAAACGGCCTTTTCCATCTCTGTAACGACGGTAAAGATCCTCACAATGTGCAAGTGTCAGTCATCTTTTTTCATGGGAAAATCGAACGTTTTGACACAGAAAAGGGTTTGTGGTCCTCAGCAGCACAGTGGGCAGCATGACGTATTCGATTGCCCTTTAGGAGAGTTTTTTTTCTATTGAGCAAAATCTTTCTGCAACTGACTTTTTTTCCTCTTCATTTGAAAAATAAAGGTATATATTTGCATATATAAAAGAAATACCAATGATGTTTTCATAGTTTATTTCAATGGATTGCATGTCTATTATGGACTTAACATGTCATAACAAAGAAGTCATACAAAAACTAAAGAGGTGTATCTGAAACACACATCCACACGTGCACACACAGTGATAGTTTCTGACATGAGATAATGGGACTTACCCAGGGCAGCTTTAAAAAAGTGAGGCGCAAAGCGTCATACCCTACCTTGCCTCCATTTTGGAGACATCGCCTTGTTTTTCCCAGTCCTTGATGTGTGCTGGGACGGACGTTTCACTTGTTTTGTAGCAGAAATGTTCAAAATCCTAACCTAATGCTGCCAGTTCAAAGATAAATTTTATTAGGCCACCATGAACTTTGACAATTTCAGATCTAGTTCTTCATTCTGATTGGATTATTAGGAACCAATCAGCGAAAGCAGTTGCTTAAATGCTAAGACAACACATTTTTTTCACTGGACATATAAAGTAATTTATCATTCTGAAATAATGTTTTCCTACAAACTTGGAAGCCAATTTGTTTTTCACCTCATACCATTTGAAACCCTTTGTTAAGTGTATTCTCTGCAGTTCTGCTGCTTCCATAAAAGGACGTTACATGTTAGAGGAAATCCTGACATTTTTATCTTTAGAGAACAACCGATTGTTCATATTAGACCTTCTAACTTTTGGAACCTGCTGTTATTAGTCTTGTGTGAGCAAGCAGCAGTGATGAACAGAGGCATCCATGATTGAAGCAGCTTCAATCATGCATCAATTCAAAGGAAAAGACAATTTTCGAATCACTATTTTCTGCAGAGTTTGTGGTGGAATAAAATCATCTTAAAGTGAATTTTTCTCCATCTTTGCAGGGCTCATTGGGTTCCTCCACCTCTTTGTCTTCCGCCCAGGTTTCCAGCCCAGGAGAAGACAACAATGACGTCAATCCTGAAGGTGAGGATCATTTATGTTGCAAAATTGTTTCATTTATTATTTAATAAGGAAAAGCTTGACATGTTCAAATGTCAAACTTGTATGAGTCAGTTTTTGTGACCTTTGATGCCTCTTTTTGTACCTTCTTCGTGCTTCTCTGATTTGTACATTCTGTTCTCAACATGGTTTCTCACCACTTCTTCCCTCCTTTGGTGCCTTACTGTAAAATATTGATGCTGTTTTAGATTGCGTAAAAATGTTGGTCAGTTACAAGCTTCAATATCTGGAGAGAAAAAAACACTGATCTGCAGAAAAGGATAAACATGCTCTAAATTAACATGACATCTTAATATTTGATTTTTTGAAAACCATTTTCATAAAGTGGTACATATTTTTTTTAGTCCGTAAACTGATTTGAACCTTTTGTGTCCTGCGCCTGCAGCTGAGATTCTCCAGGACGAAGCTCCTGCTGTGCCGTCCTACATATCGGATCGCTACAGGGTGGGCCGGATGCTGGGCGACGGGAACTTTGCAGTTGTGCGCGAATGCGTGGAGCTCTCTACAGGAAGAGAGTACGCTCTGAAGATCATCAACAAGGGCAAATGCAGAGGCAAGGTAAACAAATGTCTGAAGGCAACTTTTGAATTTAAACTGTGTTCGGTCAAGGAGAGAAACTGTATTGTCTGCGTAGTGGAATAGATGTTTTCATAATGAGTATCATGCATGGACTGTAAATTAAGCTAATATTGTTCAGCTTCAAACGTGCTTTTGCTTAGCCTGTTTGGTTAAATAAATCTACTTTTATTAATTCAAACATCTCACTTAGTTGTTCTACTGTTTGCTCTAAGGAACACATGATCCAGAATGAGGTGGCCATCCTTCGCAGGGTCAAGCACCCAAATATTGTTTTACTCATTGAGGAAGTGGACACTTATAATGAGCTTTACCTGGTCATGGAACTGGTCAAGGTATGTTTATTTCATATTGACTAACGTCTATACAGTTTCTTTAAACTTTTTCATATGTTGACACATAAGCCCCAAACCCAAGTGGAAATAATTAGGATGTGATAGGTCAACACAGAGTAGGGCAAAATTGTGAAGTGCAAAGAAGAGGATTAATAGTTTTAGCTATATTTCTAATCATTATTTGCAATTATAACTGCAGTTGTCCACCTCTCTTCTTTGGTTTTGCGATTTCAGGCTAATGTTGCAAAGAAATCGTCCTTAATATTTTGCCTGGTGAAATAATGGTTTACCTAACTAACCAACTAAAATTCTGAAAAGTGTGGCATGCATTTTGTGTACATCTCTATCAACTCTGCACACCTAAAAAATGTTTTCTTTTTTTACTCATCTTTTCAAAATAGAGAAATCTCAGTTTGTCTGGATGGAGAGCATTAGTAATGTTCTCACCTTGCCACATCTCTTAAATTGGATTTTGGTTTGGCCTTTGACTGGGACATTTTAGTACTGAAACATGCTGTAAAACATTCCATTGTGTCTCTAGCTGTAGGTTAGATTTAAGCTGAGCCTCCATATTCCAGCCTTTAAAACATTTTCTTCCAGTGTTGCCCTGTATTTAACTCTATCCATAAAGTTAAATAAAGGACTTGTGGCAAACTGCAAATAGCAACTTTTGGCCTTTTCCTTTTCCAAAAAGGGCTTTCTTTCAACCAGTCTTCAACAAATCCTGAAGTTCAGCTGTCTTGTCAACAGATTCATGGTCATTAGAAATACGTGACCAAACCGAGTTTTCAGTGCATATTCTATTACACATGATGCTGATCCATATCTTGAGCAGAGCAGCTGAGATGACGACAGAGACAGAGGCGTAGCAATCAAGCAGCGCAACGAATGACGAAGTCACGCAGCATGAGATGGAGAGAATCTCTCCTTGGCTCCAGGCGCTCTTGTGCTCGCATTCTTCATTCTCTGTCCTGCTCTATGACTCGGGAAATGTTTGTGCATAATTCAGGAGCCAGGAATGCGACCCATCTGTTCGTTCTGTTGTATGGAGTACTACAGGATTTAGACGTGAGCCAGTCTGTGGGAGAAATGTGCGCACTTGCTACCATGTCCAAGAGAGGGAGGAGGATGGAGAGGAGGCTGGGGATGAATGAGGTAGAACATAGTCACTGCCAGGGACTGTGAGAGCGAGAGAGACAAATGATGCAGAATAAGATGATAGTAATCACATATTTCTTCTGGGTTCTTTTGTTGGCTTCTGATTTGGGTTTGTTACTTTAATTTGAACTAAGGGAGCAGTCAGAAAACAATGAGATGGTATCGGGACAGATGTTACCAAATTAAACCCTTGGAGAATTTATGCCTTTTTTTGTAAAAGCATGATGTCATTTTGATTGATTAGTGATGCAAAAAAATATAGATGCTATGAATGTATTGTTGTTAGTCATAGTTTTGTTGATAATGAAAATTAACATTATCAGGAGATTATCTAGACCCTGGGTTCCTTTTAGACTGACTAATAATAAAATAGTCATCATAAGTTATGTTTGAAATTGTCCACATCTCATATAAGGGATACAGTAAACATGTGAAAGAATGTACAAATTCACTAAAACTATGTATGGAGGACAGGCCCTGAACGCATCACCCATTGTTAGACATGGAGGTGGCAGCACCATCCTGTGGGAATCCTAAATGATGCTAGAAAATCCTGGGAAGTTGCAAAAATCCTGACCCTGAAGTCGAGGTATTCCTTCCAGCAGGACAACACCATAAACAAGCAGAGGCACATAGAAATGCATGCTAGACTTTTCAGATTTTATATTTGTCAAAAAAAAAGAAAATAATTAAAACCTATTATCCATTTTCTCCCACTTCATGTCTATCCACTACTTCATATTTGTCTGCGAGGTATTGTCCTGTGCCCACTGCAGTGGAGCAGAGTTTCTGTCAAACCCAGACAGCGAGTCTGGCATTTTCTTGTGCTACTTTGTCCAAAGCTTTAGAGAGTCTGAGAAAGTGGTAGATGACAGAAAACCGGAGTCCTATTTTAGTCCTCTCCTCCATTTAGCTCAGTTGGAGAGACGGGCTCAGACAGCATGGGAGAAGAGAAGAGGATGAGATCTGGAAAGGCGAAAAGTATGATGATCTGTAACCTGAGAGAAACGGTTAAAGGAATCAACAGAAGTAATTAGCAGGAAATGCGAATTACAGACTTGAATGAAAAGTTTCAAACAAGCTCAGAAATGGGGTCATTCATCACCCCTTTCAACCGCTGGTCAGACAAAACATAAACTGTTCGATAAAGAAAACTGTTTCCTGCAGAAAAGACTAAGCGACTCAGTCGGAAAAATTGAATTTGAAAATGTCAGTAAAGTTTCGCCAAAACAGTATAGTTCCAGTCCTAATAACTCACATGACTCGTCTGCAGGGGGGAGATCTGTTCGACGCCATCACCTCTGCCAACAGATACACGGAGAGGGATGCCAGCGGGATGCTCTACAATCTGGCCAACGCCATCAAATACCTCCACAGCCTCAACATCGTGCACAGAGACATCAAACCAGAAAACCTGCTGGTGAGTTAACACTTGTACAGTAACTTGGTGATTTGTGATGTCCTGCGTCTTCGCTTGGTCCCTGAGGGATGTAGCATGTCCAGTATTGCTCAGTCTGTTCTATTCTCAATGCAAAGTCACTATTTTTGGCAAAAGTTTGTTGAAATCGCTTTCATATTGAATTTTGAGACTGGATGTAAAACCAAACCTCTAGTCAGACTGATTGTTCTTTATGTGAATTTGTAGGTGTATGAACACGCAGATGGCAGCAAAAGTCTGAAACTGGGAGACTTTGGTTTAGCGACGGTGGTGGATGGACCCCTCTACACGGTCTGCGGCACGCCAACATATGTAGCACCTGAAATTATTGCAGAGATAGGGTAAGAGTCCTAGTTCAGATCAGATGTGAGGATGGCTGCAGAGCAAAATGAAATCCTGTCTTCTCTGCAGATCTGCGGTATTTCTCATTCTAGTTATTTCTTTATCTTTGAATAGGTACGGCCTTAAGGTGGACATCTGGGCAGCTGGAGTCATCACCTACATCCTACTGTGTGGTTTCCCACCTTTTCGAGGGTAAGCTTATAGTTACCTACAAACAGAAGTTTTTTTTTATTGCATCAGGGTTCCAATATGTAGCTTTGATTGACAGAAACTTGGTATAATCTCTTGTACTGAAGTTTAGGGTTGTTTGAATATTTTGTTCTTTGAACAGGGTCTTTATGCAAAACCTTAAATGAGCTTCAAAATGTTTTCTTTTCAGGGGTTATTGTTTTGCAAGTACTTACTTCCACCACTCCATGTCTCTATGCTACACCCGAAAATCTTACTTTATCTGTGACAAAGCTCTATCAGAGAACTATGTCATTCATATCTGATTTCTATTATGACCATTTTTGCAGGAGCAGTGAGGATCAAGAAGCCCTTTTCGATCAGATACTGATGGGGCAGCTTGAATTTCCCCTTCCGTACTGGGACAACGTGTCAGAGACAGCGAAGGTAAGCAATCCCCTGAATGCATCGTACTTGTGAAGAAGATGATGTGCTACCACAGGAACAAACTGACCCTCCGCTGCTTGTTTCTGCAGGATCTGATCCGGTCCATGCTGGAGGTGGAGGTGGACCAAAGATACACTGCCCTGCAGGTGCTGGAGCATCCATGGGTTACTGTAAGTAGAGCATATGTGAGTTTGTGGAACTGTCTTTCCTTCAGAAACACTGACTTGCTCATCTTCTGCTCAACGTAGAACGAGGGTCTGTGTGAAAACGAACATCAGCTGTCTGTAGCAGGAAAGATAAAGAAGCACTTCAACACCGGGCCCAAGGTCAACGACACCAACGCGGGGGTGTCAGTCATTTCTGTGAGTAATCAACTAGCAAACCCCGTTATTCCACTGCTTTGACAGCTATCGCACACAATTAAAATGTTTTACACCAAAGAGCAATTTTTGATCTTCTTTTGTTCACGTAGCTCCAACACTTTAGACAGTTCCAGCTTTCTGAGCGAAGTTTTCTCACGTGTGCTGGTGTCTGATTTCTCTTTGTGTTCAGCTGGATGACAGCTTTTCTATGCAGCGATCCGGGTCGTTGGATTTCTACCAGCACCCGGCTATGTACTGGATAAGGTACGCCAGGTTTCCATGGAGATGTGGAAAATGCCACAAAGTGGTCAGAATTCAAAACATGATAAAAAAAAATTAGTGTCTGTGAAATTGATGGCCCCAGTCCCATCCATCGCTGAGTGCTCCCCCGCTGGTTGGCTGCTGCTATTTCAGCACGATTTGGTGTTTGTACTTGGCTTTTTGCTCCTTTCCTTTCATCCTCCCCTCGGTCTGAACACACATTTCACACCTGCTTAACCTGCACCGTCCTGTGTTGTGTTCATTTATTTGTGTCGCCTGCAACAGCCTGCATCTTTGATGGAAAACGTCAAAAATGGTTGTCACGGTGATTCCTTCAAAAAATGTTTTTTGTGAATCCTGCCTCTTCAAACAAATGCTGTTGTTCTCTGTTTGCGTCTTTAAATTCCTGTGGTTTCACTCTTGCGCGCATGAATGTTGATCGTTTTTGATGTGCGTTGCTTCCAGCCCAGCTCACTCTTTTAAGAACTGGCCTTGCTCTTCAGCTTCACTTCCCTGGCTTCTGTTGTCTGGCCCAACCACTGACATACTGTATGAACAACCTTGAGAGTCGCAGCTTTTTGAGACACCAGTGGCAAGAGGAATTGATGACACACATGAACAAATTGACACCAACATTAGCAGTTTGATGAACCATTGTGCCTGATTTCTAGTTACTTTGGTGTATATTTGAGTCCAGAATGATGAATCTTATGAACAAGTTTTATTGAAATTAAAGGACTGATGCAGGATTCTCATGATATCTGGAAAAGCATATTTATTTAAGTATTTTCCGGATCTGAATATCTGTCTGTCCAGCAATACCTCTTCCATTCTCTGGTTATATGCAAAGCCTTACAATAGTAGCAATCATTGCTAATTACTGAATTACCTTTTTTTTAACTCCCTATAAAACGAATGAGAAAATTTGATGTTGTAAATGTATGGAATCATGACAGAGCTGGGTAGGAACCCTGCTGAAGCTTAACAAAAACCTTATGTAGACTATTTAACTTGGTAATTCCTCATGTCACTGCCCACCTAACCATAAATCATTTCCTGACCAGCATGAACAAAACTTGTCTGTGCCCCTTTACACATGATGGATCCGATCATGATGTTCTACTGCGTTTGTCTCTGACAGGCCACCCCTCTTGATAAGGAGGGGCAGGTTCTCAGACGAGGACGCCACCCGAATGTGAAGCCGTCGCCTTTGCAGATGATCCAGACTGTGAATGCAGAAACGACAGCAAGGGCACTCCGGCCGGAGCCTCCCAGTTGCCTCCCCGGCTTGCCCGCAGACCCTCCCTGTCTGACCCTTGACTCTTGCTCCGACCCCTCCTCGGATCCAAGCCCCCTGTCGGACTCCGATGATGTCTCCATCAGCTCGGTCAGCACCGTCTGCTCCCCCAGCTCACCCTTCTAGCGATTAGACGGAGGGGCAGGAGGAGGAGGAGAAGCAAGGAGGAAATCCTCGTCCAGCTCCTCCAATATAGAGGAGAAGGAGGAGGAGGAAAAGGAGGTGACCCCCCCCCACACACCTGACTGTGGGGTCATTGCAGATAACTGTGGAGGAAAGACAATTAAGAGAGAGTTTTTAAAATCCCCTGAATTCATCTATCCAATTCAAGAGGAGAGATTGATGGAGGGGTGGAAGTAGAAAGATGGACTTCCTTTTGTTTCTTTTGAACAGTCTCTCATCTGAGCACATGTCGAGCTCAAGGAGTAGGAAAGCGTGAGAATTGTTTGCCTTTCGGTGATGATCCGGGCCAAACATGGAAGCTTCCTCACTTCTGGAACGGCTCAATATGGCAATATGAGAACACTGACCGATGTTCATGTTTTATTGAACCTTATTTAGTCATGATTTATTTACTACATTTTTTTATACGCATTGCTCTTTTTCATAGAGAAAAAAAAATTGTTGTCCTTAAGAGCATAGTGGAATAAAAATGAAGGAGACATATGTAGAAATAGAACTGGGACATGTTAAAGCAGGCTGGGGTAAACTTGGTCAACGCTGGAATCAGAGCTATGAGAAGCAGAAATTTGTGAAGATGTTCAGAGACTCGTGCTGCAGCTCTGCTCCACTCGAGCTTCGCCTAACACAGGGTTTACATGTTACAAAGACGATAACGGTGCATCTTCTCTCTTCTTTATACCTGCTATGGTCACAACATCTTAAACCAGAAGATACAGCAGCATCCAAATGCTTGTAGCAGACATCTGAACCAGCTTTTCTGACACTTCATTGATCTGTATTTTCAACCAATATCCACCATTGTAATCCATTAACATTAAGCTGCATCTCGTCAAAGTAGAAAATAATTGAAAAGTTAATTTATTTCGTCAACTTGATTCAAACTGTGAAACTCATATTTACCAGATTTTCATTCATTACACAACAGAATGAAAACTTCAGTTGTGTATTTTAATATTACATGATACCCATAAACAATTTTTAACAGCTTACTGAGAATATCCATGTAGCTATTTTACAAGGTATTAATTCAGTGCTTGGTCAGAGTCTCCTTTTGAACTACTAGATCAGTGGAGTGTGTAATGGAGGAGGTCGGCTCTGCTGAGATGTTCAGGAAACACAGGTTGATGTAATAGTGGCCTTCAGCTCACCTGCATTGTTGGAAATAGTGTTTCTCATCTTCCTTTGATAATATCTCATCAATTCTCTTTCACATTTAAGTCAGGCGAGTTTTCTGACCAAGTTTGGTGTCGTCATGATCAGTAAACATGGTACTGGAAATCCAGGCAGCATGGATAAGTACCAGGTCCTGCTTATATCAGACGTCAGCATCTTCAGCAGAGGGAAGGGAAAATTCTGGAATGGACTTTGTTTCATAATCATCTTAAGATTCCCCATACACTTTTTTCTTCCACTCAATTTTCCATCTGTATTCTTGTATACAGCATTGTGTGGGAAGCCAGCTTCCACTCAGTGCTGGTTTTTGTGCCGATGTTGGTTTCTGGACAACCATCAAGTCAGTACTTCCATATAATTATGTAGACTCTCATAAAATAACATTTCCTTTTTCACATTTTTTGTCTTATGTGATAATCTGGTTTTCTAAACAACAGGATTTGAGTTTTTCATTAGGTGTAATGATCAACAATCATTTATTAATATTCACAGAAATAAACTTTAAATATATTCCTCAGTTTATTGTACATTTTCAGATCTTGAATTTATTTAATGAGATAAATTAACTTTTATTCTGATTTGCTGAGATGCACCTTTATGCCGACATTTAAGAATGGTATGATTGTTGTGGTCCAAATGCTTCTTAAATGTGTACTGATGGGTATGAAGGGGTGCCTATTTACACAGACGTTTTGCAGTCTTTTTACAGTTAACGATGACAGAAACACTGGCAGGACGGATGAAAACCAGCAGCACTCGTGCAAAGCAGTTACAAGATGGAGGAGGACTTGTTTAAGCTCTGTAAACCTCATTCATGACTTCATTTATTTAGATGAAAGCATGACAGACATACAGTAGCCTATTCTTATAATAAAAAATGTTTAGTGTTGAAGTATTGTTTATATGTTATGTATATAACAGTTTTATTTATTTTGATAGTTCACAATACAGTATATTTCTTTACTAGTAGTAAATATATGACAATTGTAAAAAAAATAAAAATAAAAAAACTGAAACAAAAAGAATCATGTCTGACAGTCAATAAGCAAAAAAAAGAGAAATGAATTCAATCATCTGGTCAAAATAGAGATAAAAAAACTACAGTTGAAATGAATATATCATTTTTACCTGATGTTGTTTCACCTAGATGAATCCACACAGTCAAATATACATTTGTGGGGAAAAAATAGAAACCATCATTTTGCTTCATTATCAGTTCTAACAAAGATGCCACTCTATGTGCAAAATCAGACAGTAATTTTGATTTTCAGTTACTAATGTGAAGGGAGAAATGCAGAACTGCACTTGTTTTTTGGGGGTTTTTTGAGATTTTAAAGCAGTTGTGTCATTTGTCTGTATTTCTGCATTTCTTCCTATCAGGACATTTACACAGTAATGTGCTGAAGTGTGAATATGTTGTGCTGATGAAACCCACACTCTCCGGTACACGGTTAACCAAAGTGCTCTCACTGCTGCTCTACTGCATTCAGCCTTTCCTGATTACTGATACCTGTACCTCTCTTCATCAATGGTCTGTCAATAATCAAAAGTAATAATTAAAACACCTTTAAAACTAAATTGTTTGTGTTTTTTGGGGGTGTTTATAGGAGATTTGGGGGTTACTGTTGCTCAGTTGAATAATTATCATCACACAGATTTGCTTTGACTGAATCTTTTCAATAAACATGATGTAAGTCACCTTAATATTTTTCTAAGTCTGTTTCCCAAGCATTTTTTTAGAGAATTAGAATAACCAAAACTTTTATGTTTGGAGAATTAGAATAGCCAACACTTTTATGTTTAGAGAATTAGAATAGCCAACACTTTTATGTTTAGAGAATTAAAATAGCCAACACTTTTATGTTTAGAGAATTAGAATAGCCAACACTTTTATGTTTAGAGAATTAAAATAGCCAACACTTTTATGTTTAGAGAATTAGAATAGCCAACACTTTTATGTTTAGAGAATTAAAATAGCCAACACTTTTATGTTTAGAGAATTAGAATAGCCAACACTTTTATGTTTAGAGAATTAAAATAGCCAATACTTTTATGTTTAGAGAATTAGAATAGCCAATACACTTTTATGTGTAGTTCTCGTTTGTGCCAAAAAGCGTCGCTGTTGCCAGACACAAACACAATGGCAGAGAAGAAGAATATAGTCCAGGAAGTAGCTTTCGCCTTTGGGCAAATATGTACACTTGTTTTACGAATTTAATGCATGTTTTATGACAAAAAATATGTCCTATTAACTTGTAGCTGCGCGTTTCGTATGTGAATACGAATCAAAAGTGAGGCTGTTGTAAAGAACCGGCGATTAGCATTGCGTTCACCGCCGTAACTATGAGCAACAAGGACAGCTCTTCATCCGCTGCAAATAAAGACAAGGACTCCACTCTTCTGCTCACTAAAGACGGCCAGCGGTATTTCGTAAGTAAAAGCGGAGCTGTGGACAGCAGAAACGTGACGACGCCGCACGAATCGGAGAACAACGTGTCCTCTTTCAGCGTGGACGATCCGGACGACGAGAGCGACGTGCTGGACGCGTCTGACCCCAGAGAGGGCGCAGCCAGTCCGGAGGAGCTCAATGAAGAGGAGACCTCGGAGGGCGACAACGCCCCCAAACAGTGCACCTACGAGGGCTGCACGGAGACCACCACGCAGGTGGCCAAGCAGAGGAAGCCGTGGATGTGCAAAAAACACCGCAACAAGATGTATAAGGACAAATATAAGAAGAAGAAGAGCGACCAGGCGATGTCCAGCGGGAAGCTTGATGTAAGGAAAACAGTTTTGTATATATATATAGAAAAAAATGGCACATCATTGAATGTTTTTCCTCTGGTTTCTACACTCCAATAGGGCTGTAGTGATACAATAATCTCACGATATGATACATGATATTCTGCCCACTACGATATTCAGCAAGTGATACAATTCAATACACTTTGCGATTTTCTGAACGATTTTAGAGGGACAGAGTGATTTTGGTGATACTTTGTGACTGTTATAAAGTTGGATTGAATTAATTTAACTGAAAACTGATTAAAAGCACCAACTACACAATACTTAACTGAAAACTGATTAAAAGCACCAACTACACAATACCTGGCTCTGGTTGGACACAGACTTAAAGTGGACAGCTGGACAAAATGAATCAAAGAAGTGATGAGAAAACATGTTTCTTGTAATTGAAACAGTACAAACTGTAGCTGACATGCTTTTGTAAAGTAAATAAAGTGAACCAAGTACCTGTTCTGAATAGTCTGATACCTTTTAAACCTTAACATGTGAAGGAATCACTCTAAGCCTGATGACCTGGTGAAGCAAGCAGTGAGAAAGGTTACAGTTGGATGTTATGATACTTGCAGATGAGTATCGATTTTTTTCTAGGAAAGAAAATATTGATATATATCGCAATATCGATATTAATATACAGCCCTACACTCCAATGTAACATAGCTTCTCTTTTTGTGGGGACCAGGAAAACTCTGAGGAGCGTCCAGTGTCTGTGAACAAACAGCGCCTGGGAGCCATGGGGGACCGTCCAGCCAGACCCTCCCTGATAGAGCAGGTCCTCAACCAGAAAAGGCTGGTGAGTCCTTGACCTGATTCTCCTCCCATGTGCTGTAGCAGACTGTATTGTCTCTTTAAACTTGCAGAATCCTTTCTGGGATGTACAGGTTGCTCACCTTTATTTTGCAATAAGCTCTGAGAAAGTAAATTCCAGAGACTACTTTTCTACAGGCTTCTTTAGTTTACTTTTCTGAAGCTTTTCTGGAACGTACCAGAATTTAGATGTTTCTTTCAAGAACTTAAACTAAAAACATCTACTATTAATTACTACTGTGTGCTTTGCTGTGACATTGTTATTGTCATACATGTTGTCACTGAGGTTTCTCAGGTCTGTTTCATTTGCTCTTTCTACAGGTGTAGAAGCACATTATTAGTGTTTCTCGCTATCACTCTTTTTTTCTTTTATTCTCTTCTCCCTGTTTTTAACTTTTTACACCACCTCTTTCCCTTTCTTTGTGTCTCTTTCTTGTTCATCTTTGTGTCCATTACATTTGAAAGGCACTCAGATACATTTCTACTAAAGGTTTTTTGTAAATATAATCATGCATTATAGCAGAAACCTTATTGTCGCACTTGTGAAAGTCTTATCCTTGGCCCCCAGACAACAGTTCTAATTGCCATTCTGCCAGACCGGACACACAAGAAAGAAAAAAAACTTTGGGGTTATTTCCCAGAACTTAAAGTTAAATCTTTTCAAACTTTGAGGTTACATTGCATATTGGGACTTAAATGTTATTTCCTGGATGTCAGAGGTTACTTTCTTTAAATCTGGATGTTTCCTGAAATGTCAGGTAAATTGTCTGGAACTTAGATTTTACTTTCTTCCAACATAGAGATTGCATTTCTGAAACATCTGTTATTTTTGCTTTAAATAAGAGTTGACTTCACCATCATACATAAGTTCTTTTTTTAATGAAACATGATAAATGGACTGAATTTATATATTTTTTGTTGTATTGAATAAATAAAGCACTTTGCACTTAACCCACACTCGTATTAATATTCACAAACACACACATAGTATGCAGTATCCAGTATGCAGAATGGTAGGCCACATGTGGCAGACCCCTTTTCTACTGTATTGATGTAGTTTTTCCCCTCTTTTTTTCCCATATTTGCATCACAAGTCTAAGATGAATGTCTCTGTGTTCCAGTCTCTGCTCAGGAGTCCAGAGGTGATCCGGTTCCTGCAGCAGCAGCAGCAGCTCCTGGCTGCACAAAGCCGCAGCCAATCGCAGCAGCACTTCCAGGGTTGTTGACAGTGACTAGTGTGTATTTAATAGCATTTATGATACATCACAAGGGTTGTGGAAAAAAATACAAATAAGTAATTTATGCATAATTAGGTGAAGCTGCTCAAAATCTGACTTTGAACTGGACAGAAAATCATTTTTAATGTGTAAGCAAAACGTTTTCTGTTTGCTTTATGTTTTAGTTTAAAGTTAGTTGGTTTTACTGTTCTTTGTAATGCAGTTTTAATCAGGACATTTAATTGTAACTGTCTGAAGTTTTTAAGGCATTGCATCCCTGTGTTATATTTATATTGGGTCTTCTAATTGCTTATTTATCTTGTGTGTTCTTGTTTGTTCTTACTGTTTTTGTGGTATTTATGAGTTGTATTATTGTGAACATCAACCTGATGTAATTCACTTGAAATGTTTGAAAACACTTGTAGCATTGCTTTAAAAGAAGTGTTGCACTTATGCAGCGTGTGTCCAGCGTGTCCACCGTCAGGAAGACCCAGGACACGCTGGAGGGACTATGTCTCTCGGCTGGCCTGGG
Source organism: Micropoecilia bifurca (assembly GCA_903067075.1). Taxonomy (NCBI): domain Eukaryota; kingdom Metazoa; phylum Chordata; class Actinopteri; order Cyprinodontiformes; family Poeciliidae; genus Micropoecilia; species Micropoecilia bifurca. The sequence continues at coordinate 23,909 of CAEGAF010151503.1, forward strand.
AACGCCTTGGGGTTCCCCCGGAGGAGCNCTGGAAGAAGTGGCTGGGGAGAGGGAAGTCTGGGCCTCCCTTCTGAAGCTGCTGCCCCCGCGACCCGACTCCGGATAAGCGGAAGAAAATGGATGGATGGATGGATGGATGGCACTTATGCAGTTCAATGTTTTTCCTTGTGACAATCAGTGGTCATAATTTTCACCCAACAGATTGTCACGGCTTATTTTAAAAATAACATTTTTTATGTTTTCATCTTAAAGTTTAGAGTAAGTAAAATTGTATCTAGATATAAATAACACAGGCCAAATGTGTGATGTGAAAATTATGACGTCTATGTCTGCTGAGCCTATAAAAATAAAAACATTAGTACTCAGACACTGACTACAGAATGAATTTACAGTACGGTTTGAGCTTTATTCTTAATAAGGGCGCTAAGGCTTCAAAAAAAATCCCAATGTTGGAAAAACAAGAAAAAGGTTTAATTGGAGTTGTAAAAAAAAAAACAGTACATTCAGTCAAACATTGGTCAAAACATGGAAATACACCACAAGTCACTACAACATAAGAGTACCTCCAAATAGATCCCATTTATTTTTTTTTACAGCTAAAGTGTCTGAATCCAGAAATGTTTCATTATGCTGAAATTACATTGTGTCTTTACTTCATGTTAAATGCAAAAACACCTCTAGAGTATATCCTTATGACTCCCACAGTAGTCATACTGAGCTGTGATGAGATAAGCCCACAGACAGAACATATGACTACCTATGTGAAGACAGTGATCACACACTCAAATGTGTGTTTGCGTTTATGTTATGACACAGAAGAGATGGGGTTGTGCGGGGATCCCATCTGTGTAAGCACCTTGTCCAGCCACTGCAGGGGTCCATGCAGGTGAACTTCTATCCAGCAGGGGGTGCTGGTCACATCCTGACGGTGGTATTCGGCACCCCAACCCTGAGGAATGGAAGTGGCCATAAATCTCAGCTGGTGGGATGGCGATGTGGGTGCTAACAGGAGGGATTCTTACCCCACCTTGTACGTGGCAGGATCTGAAATGTCTGGCAGCGGCTATAAGGCCTAAACATTTCACTGCTCAATAAATTACAACCAACAACATACAGAGTGCAAGCGCTAACTTTCCATTCAGCTTTCAGGAAGGAATTCCTGGGCCTGTTCCTGCAGATGTGTAATGAAAAATGAACGCTGGTACCTTGACGAAGCTCATGCGGATGGTGCACATCTTGGTGAGCTCGTAGACGACCTCGAAGCCGTGGTTGACGGACTGGGCGAGAAGCTGGGCGAACAGCTGGTTGTTGAAGATCTTGAGGCTGCAGCCGCTGGGGATCTTGCACACGGTGGTGGTGTGGAAGCCATGCTGGAAGTTACAGTTGCGGCTCTGCACGAAGATGCTGCTGTCACTCAGACACTCTGCGTAAACCTCCCCTCCCACGTAGTACAGGTGTAAACCTGAGGGGATAAAAGGGGAAGAAAGGAGGTGCGTTGCATTCAAGCTTGAGAAAGTCCAGCATAAATAAGCCACTAGAAAACTACAAGATTAATAATGTTTATGTATTCCGGCATAAACATTATCATCACCAAGGGAACAGCAATAAAACAAACGGTTATTCCAATAAATTTGGCCAATTAGTCTTAGATTCATATTTTCATGCATGAATTTAATGGACTGCGATAAATATTTATTCATACTAATGTACTTTAAAAAATTATGAAAACGCTGGTTTTTCAGTATTCAGACAAATCAGATCAAGTTTTTGTTTTTCCTGAACATTAATCAAGAATGAACTTCTAGAAAACTGCAAAAATACTAGAACACAGAGTTCCTTTCAGTCAAAAATACAGTAACACTGAATAATTACCACTTGTTAAAAGTTGAGGTGGTTTTAGAGGAAGGGAGAGAAATCCCTTCACATCATCACTATATGTTTGTGTAACAGATATATATCTCCAATATTGAATTAAATATAGGTGGCCTATATGCTTCTGATCATAAAGTTAACATACTGCAGGTTATGTTCAACCTCAGTTTGAAAATCAACATTTGTGAAAAGACCCCTTTAATATATTTGGACGTGTGTGTGTGTGCGTTCATTTTTACACATTACTTATCTTTTTTATTTGTTTTTTCTTATTTTTGCGTTGCTTTGTAAACGCTCAAATAAAATGATTTTTTTAAGTTTTCAAAATGTTTCTAATTTTCAAATTTTGATTTTTTGGCTATCAGACTAAAGAGGGTTGAATACATTTTACTGAATTACTTCCTGTATAATTTCCCCTCCATTCTACTACACTGCTTTAAGTTGGTCTGTCACATAACATCCCATTAAAATTAACTGACGTTTGTGGGCTTCATGTAACTAAAACAATCAGCTGGGAGTCCTCACCTTTGCCTATGTGCCTGCGAGTGTGTTCGATGGTGGAGTTGCGGTTGACGTTGGAAAGCAGACCGAGACAGAATCGGTTCTTGTTGTTGGACGGGTCTGTGAAGCCGTCAACTAAGACACTGCGGGACGAGGCGTGGAACGTCTCGCCCACCCGGTTGTTGAGCTCGTAGTAAGCGATGGAGCACCAGTACTCAGGCTCTTCGTAACAAACAGGCCTCATATCTAAAGACAGGGTTGACTTAGAGGGGACTTTAAAAAAAAAATTAATTGTGTAGATTTTTCAGAATGGAGGAAAATGATAAGTTACCTCTGTGTGGAGCAGAGAATGTGAGTTTTGGGGTTTCTGTGGAATTGGTTGGCTTCATGTCTTCTTGAGTATTTGTCTCCATCATGCTGTATGGAGGGGGAGGAGTCTCAGCTGGATCAACACAAACATCAGGAGAAAAATAATCAGTGCAAATTGATCAAGGTCAGAATCGTTCACAGCTGGGATGTTTGTTTTTTTTGGTTCCTACTTGTGATGTGATACGGACTGCCAGGTTCTGCAGAGCTGCTGGGGGAGTTGGGGTAACTCTGTGAGGTGGGCGACTGGGCGAGGGAGGAAGTAGGAGAGGAGGAGAAGGAGGAGACAGGAAGTGGCGGGAAGGAGTCCGGGTAGGTGGCGTTCTGTGGCATCAGTGGCTCGTTGTTCAGGGAGGCATTCCTGAACTTGGCCAGCAAACTGTGCTGAGGGTTGAACTCACTGTGGCGTGGGACCAGAACTGGTGGAAGCACTGATGACACGAGAAAGAGAGAGAGAGATAGAGAGAGAGCTGATAAAACACCCTTAAAATCCACCAATAATCACAATCAGTTTATAAATCCTGTCTTTCACCAAAAACTCCGGCAGACCCTGTACCTGGAGTTTCCACACGCCTGTAGTGGTAGGGGTTGACGCAGATGTCCTTCTGTTTGGAGCCAAAGGGGAACTCGCAGCATTCGAGGGGTTTCAGCTCATGGTGGGACTGCAGGTCCGGCCAGCGCCACACCCTGCAGTAGATGACATGGGGAAGACCCTTCCTGTGGGACACCTGCAGTCTCCCATCCAGCGACCGAGGAATCGTCACACACTTACCTGAAGGTTGGAATAAAGACAGAAATACATGTAAATATCTGACTAAATGCAGGCTAAAACGGAATCATTAGTGCTCAGCGATTGGGAACCATGTTACTGTTGTAGTTAGAAAAGACGGAGCTGCTTTATAGAGATTGATACATCAGTCAGCTGGGATCTTGAACTTTTATTTTCAGAGTGGTGACTTTTGGTGAGATGTTTGGTCATTCATAAAAGTTAGACCTCATAAGAAAGTCTAAATTATTAAAACGTCTGACTTCTAAAGTTCTTAGAAACTCTTTAATGTGTCTTTCAGTGGTGAAAAACTAGAAAACAAAAGTCAAATTTGCATTATTTCATTGTGTTTTTTCCATTGTTTTCAATATTAACAACTTCTCAGCTTTCTATATTCGTAACCCAATTTCATACCTACTTCATCAAAACTTACATCATTCCATACCCACAAACAAATTATCTTTCTATGTACCAAGATAAATATGACTTTATTTATCTTGGCGGTTAAGTAGTTAAATGGATTATCTACAAAATCATAAAAATACTCAAATTGTATATGTATATCATTAGTTACACATCATTTTTTGTTCACTTTTTGTTACTCTTGTATTTCCACTGATTGTGGTTCTAAATCAGTTATCTGTTATGAAACGTGACAAATTATTTATCCTGATGAAACAAACTGTGAACTAGAAATGAGATGGATATTTATAAACATAATTCCCTATAACCGATTATACAGAGGAACCTTCAGAAATTTCAAGCAGGATTGGGGCCACTAATGGTATCACCTTATTAAGAAATCAAAAAAATGACATAAGAATAAAGAAATACTATATATAACTACTATATATAAATGAATAAATGTAAACATGTGCTCTCCTATCATAAACTGTTTTATAAATAACATGATCGCATCTCTGCTTTTTGCAGATGATGTGGTGCTGTTGGCTTCCTCAGATTGTGATCTGCAGCTGTCACTGGAGCGATTCGCAGCAGAGTGTGAAGCGTCCGGGATGAAGCTCAGGGCCTAAAAAATCAGAGGCCATGGTCTGGAGCTCCTTCTCCGGGTCGGGGGGGGGGGGGGTCGTCCTGCCTCAAGTGGGGGAGTTTAAGTATCTGGGGATCTTGTTCATGAATGAGGGAAGGAGGGAG
>CAEGAF010151539.1:0-17953 GCA_903067075.1 Micropoecilia bifurca
ACACACACACACACACACACACACACACACACACACACACACACACACACACACACACACACACACACACATTAAATCTAGAATAAGAGAAGCCTCCACAAATAGAAAGCTTGAGAGGAAGTTCTATGTTGATACTTGTGTCAGAATAAATACAACTTTTGCTGCCAAAAATGAAAGTAAAACAAATAAAAATCCTAAGAGTCTCTGAAATCTGAAAATAGTCATTTGAACTCAAAAATTAAATTAAAGTTTGTTTTTTTATTGGAGCAGAGAAATAATGATATCAGAGATAAAGGAAACATGGCTAAAGAGATAGAGGGGATTTCCGGGGGGTTGGGGGGGGAGGCAACAAAACTCCTCCCCTTCTTTATTTATACCCCCAAAGACAGCAGGCTAAGATTTCTGGCACCAAAACACACGTCACGCTTGCTATTTTGGTCTGAGGTGCTGCATAGCACCAAGAGGTTGGGTGACAGGACTGAGGCATTTTGGGGCCAAGGGACTGTTCATCCTCGCACAAAGCATTTAAATGACTTTTCACAGTTGAACCACCTCTGTCGGGGTTGAAAATGTGCACCTGACCATGCACACATGTGCATTTGTGTATCTGAAGTGGTCGCTCTGTGTGTACAGTAGCAAACAAACGGGACAGTTTGTTCCCCATATGCGCAGATGTGGGAACTCGAGAGCGTGTGAAAGCGCGATGCCTCACCCTGCAGAGAGCAGGAGGTGTCAGGGAGGCCAGAGGTTGTCGAAGCGGTCTTATGAGGCGTGAAACACAGAGCAGGAAAAGTGATCTCTGTCCTCACAGCACACTGGATACCCCGATAACGACGGGAAGCATAACTGTTGCTGAATAATGACTCTACGGTGTTGGCGTACTCTGAAGTTTATTCATCGTGACAAATGGTTTTGGAGAATAATCGCTTTAAAAAGCCCTTGAACTGCACTATATTTTACGTATTTGAATTCAGTTTAATCAAATCATTTTGTTCTTTCATTGGTTAATAACATGTAGAAGTGGAAAAAGTGTGACTAGGGTGAAAGAGTGTTAACACATAAAAATACCAATACCAAACGCTGGAAGGATGTGTGGACAATGATTGAAGGGGGGGAAGATATTGAAATTCCAAGTTTTCCATAGAAAATTCGTGTGTTTGGCTGAGATCATCTGGCTAACATGTAAGGTTTTATCATAACTAGGTCATTATCAGACATTGATATCACACAAAGCAGCAAATCAGCAACAAACTCGCTGTTTGAAAGAAAATGGCAGCACACTTGAGATGGCTGAGTCAATGGACGGATACAGTTTGGACAGTTGGACAGAGGGAGACAAACTGTGACTAACTGTTCCCATTCCAAAGGGACGATCTGTACCTTATAGGATAAATGGGTGTGAGATGGAGTGTGTAGTGGTGGGATTCGACTCTACAGGCGGGGTCATGAAAAGTTGACCTGTAGGTTTATAATTCAAGCAATCCAGAGAGCAACACATAAACGTTTTGCCAACTTGTCTAACATGAAGTAATGTTGTGGAGAAGACAGAGGTATAATAAAGATGTGATTCTTCCTCTAAAAGTTAGATTTGTATTATTTTATAGTAAAGCTTTTTATTTGGATACATTTCCAGGTAAGATAAAACATTTGAAATCTAAATAAAAAAATATAAAAACATCAAAATACGTATACACTGCAACGTGTGAGCGTCTGGCCTGTTGGTAGTTGATATGCACAGCATGAACATGCAATAAACCATCATGGCTGCATCATGAATGACACAGGGAAATCCATGACACAGGGAAATCCAAAACACAGGATCAGCATTTACTTTAAGCACAGTCATATTTATTACCAAGAAAAATACATGAAAGGCATATTAAAATCAATTGTCACAGCTATTATTTGAACATCTTCAATACTTTTCATCATACAGTCCAACAACACTTTTCAGCAGTCTGCAGGTGGCCTCTTTGTCCCAACTGGATCTCCCTCTGGTAACGAGACGGCAATTGGTTCAACGTATCAACCAGAAAAGCTGAAGGCGCGCGCCCTCGAACTGGGGCTGCATGCTAATCCTTCACATAGAAAAACACTTGCATTTTTATACAAAAAAGTTAAATATCTGGGAACAACAAAAGCAAAATTGATGAAATGTTGGTAGAAGTTAGGCACAAGAAGAAGTTTAAAGCTGCAGCGTCACCGGTGAATATGGACGTTATGTTTAGAACATATCAGGAGACAGTTTCCCATTACATTTTAGCACTCGTAAAACATTAGACCTTTATTATTTACAAAGCTGTTGTTGTACAAGGTGACGGGGACAAATGTCATAAGGTGGAAAATGTCACATAATGATAGTTTCTGTCTGGAGGGAGTAGGAAATGGGAGGCCGATGCTTGAGGCCAGGACTAGGGGCGCGAGTAAGAGGGCTGGGGGGCCTGTAGATCGGGCCTGACGGGGCACTGATTCTGGCAGTAGGCGTACGGTTGGCCCATCTGGAAGGAGGTCGCTGGTTGGCGGGGCGTGCGGGACGGGAAAAACTCCTCTTGGGTCTTGCTGGAGACATCTCTGCAGGATTTACCTGGTGGGAAACATGTGGCTCACGGTTACTCAGAGATCCGTTGCTGGCAGAGCTGAAGACATGTGAAGGAGAACCAACCTGCTGTGGCTCTTGTCTGTATGTCGTTCTGGGACTGGAGCTGTACTCATGCTGGATCTCCAGCATGTCCAGCAGTTCAATAAGTCCTTCCACCCTCAAATAGCCAGAGTCGTGTACATCCTGCCTCCTTGGAATCCTGTGAGCTCCAGGCAAAGGACTCGTTGTCCTATAGTCTGTTTTGGGCTCCAGTTGCTGCTTTCTTGCTCTCCCTCCCTCCCTGTCTGCCCCGCTGTTTGCCCGGGGCCGGACCTTCGGGCTCCCTGGTACCTGAGATCTCCCCAGGACCTGTTGGGGAGCAGACTGAGAGCCTTTAGCACTACTGCAGCCTTCTCTCTGATCCTTGAAATGATGCCGAGCAGAGTCTAATAATGAACCCCGGTCTTGGCTCGGCTCTGACTCTGCTGTCAGCACATCAGAATTTGCTTGGCATTTCTGGTTAGGCACGCGCATTGGTGCCTTGCTGGCTCCTCCGGTGGCTCCCAGAGCTCTGCGCTGACAGCAAGGAGTGGGACACTTTGCCTCTGGGGACGGACCCTGATGGGTCACCACCCCGGATTCGGTGAGTGTCTTGCCCTCGTTCTCTTGAAGCATGGCTCCGAACTTCCTAAGAACTGAGGGGCTGCTGCATTTTCTGTCTCCCAGGATCCCTGGAGTGAAGGACTTTTTGTCCAACAAGGGAGACTCGGCTGTCAGGACTGGGAACTGAGAACGTGCTGATGCAGCAGAAGCATCTCTTTGTCCAACAGGGGGCTTAGCACCAGTGTTTTCCTCTCTGTGGGGGGAACCCCTCATGTGAGACACTCGGTTCTTGATGTTCTCAGTTTCCTCAAAAGTGCTCAAATATTGGTCTGGTCCAACCCTGGATTGACAGTAGATGAAAGATCAAACAAAAAGGAAATTAAAAAAAAAAGCAAAATCTAAGCTTGATTCTTCTGTTCACTTAAAATGTCAGTGAAAGAAGCTTCTACCTGTGATTTCCGGATTGTCTTCTGGCCTCATCCTGGAATGCAGAGATGTCCTGGTTCACCTTAACTGTGTCACTGAAGTGCTGAAAGAGATTATAAAGTTATTTTAATGTCTGTTCATGGTGTCTTTACCAAATCTCAAGCAGCTCTGGCATCATTCAGCTATGAACAGCTAAAATATTTTGATCTTTAAAGACATTTATAGAAATGGGCTCTTTACTAGATTTGACCAATGACTGTCCATCCAGAGAGAGCTACAGGAGAGCAACCCAGGCATCCTGAGGTGGTTCTAGGCTAAGAGGAACTTGTATTTCCTCCAGGCTGTTTTAGGCACAGAAAACCTCCAAAGGCAGATGAACACAACTAGCCAGCAGGACAATCCAAAATCGAACATTTCTTTGATTAGTAGGTGCACCGTGCAAAAACACTCTTTGGTGTAGAAGTTGTTACTCAAAGAAGAAGAAGATTACTACTTTCAGTATGAGTTGAAGCAGAAAGATGTGAAAAGCTATTGAGAAATAAACTGTTTTTTAAAATCTTTTACAACTTTTTAAGATTCATCTAGACTGCAAGAAAGAACAAGATGTGATCATCACATCGAACAAACACTTGTATTATTTTAGTTCTTAAACCGAAATTGAAATCTCCTAAAGCTGGTCAGAGCAGTTAAAAGCTTTACAGGGATGGGAAATTGATCATTAAATTCCGACTGGAGAATTTCTTCTGATATCCAGTGGGAATAGAGAGTCTACCATTTCACCCTTATTACCCACTACTCAGTCATGTGTCTGCAATGTGCACTGGGCTACCTGAGAAACTAACTTGCCGTGTAAGCACTGTTCAGGGAACTGAAATCAATACATTCCTGTCAGAACCACAGCTCCGGCTCACAGGACGTCCCACCTATCTTGTTTCTGCTGATGCCAGCAGAACGAGGCACGAGGGGTCAAGGAATCTACTCACCACGTGGCGAGCTCTGTTGTTCTTCCGGGCCGTTTTATTCCCCTTCTCCAGATAATCCTGCAGCAAGTCTCCGATCTCTGAGACCCCGTTGGAGCGGCAGCAACCGTAGCCGTGTCCGTCACGACCTTTGACGCGATTCCCGCCGCGGGAACCAGGCGCAAACAGGACATTGCCGCGTTGCCTCAGCTCACATTCAGATGGGTCGCCGTTTTTCTGACTGTCACCAGTGATGTCGCTGGCTCCTCTGCGGGCCTGAACTTCGTTGTACAGCTTGAAAACAAAAAAAAAAAAAGGAAGAGGAGATCATGAAGCCCTCGCTGCGGTTTCTACATTGATTTGACCTATTTTTCATTATTGTAACTAACAGATATTACGCAAAATCTGCCCAACCTATATTTGTAATCAACATGTGCTTTTCCACTCTGAAGAAGCATCTGTCTGATACCTCCCTCAGGATCCACTTTCAGGCTATGTGTATAAGTGACAGAGAGTCTGAATGTGTCCTGCAGGTCTGTCAGCACAACCCAGTTTAATTAGCTTGTTAACATTTGTCTGTACTGCTGCTCCAACAAGGTCACGAGGTCGAGTCAGTCTGTGCGCTGCCAACTGTTTAATGCGGCGCGTACACACACTTTGCACCAATTACCGCTCCCTAGGGAGACAATCAGGAAGTACCTCTAGAACAGAGGGGTAATATTAAGCTACGCTTGCTTATTGTCTTGTTGTAAAATTTCAGATCAGTTTTTGTGCAGGTGAGTTCAGGGCGCTGAGATGGTTGATGTAAACAGCGTAAAGATGCTGTGTTTATGAATTCAAGTTATCTTTTTTTCTGTTTTTACAGTATGGTCATTTTAATGAAATACCAGAGAAAATTTTGTTAAGGCCAGAATTTTCACTGCCTCGACGAGGCAGTGAGTCTCAATGCTGCCCCTCCCCCACTTAGTGCTGCGCACTGCCAGTCAGCTGTTTGAAAGGAGAATGCTTCCTTTTTTTCCAAACAAGGAAGGAAAAAAAACATTGGTTGTTCAGTAACATTTTGTGAACTAAAATAAACAGACAGTCATGGTACTGGAACCAAAGAAGTGCCACCTACCTTTCTTATCAAGGTAACACCGCTTGATTAATTAACGTGCCTAAAAGTTCAATTTTTGCTTCAAAAAGCTCCTGAAAATCTTTGCTTACTTTTGTTTATTCCACATTTTTGCTTAACTTTGTTCAAAATCCAAATAACAGTGAATACAAATTACAGACAGCGTCATTTCACTCTCATAATCGGTCAATAAATACAGATAGATTATATTTGTGGAAGTACTATCACAATGAAGTTCTGGTTTTACTCAGGGAGGGTTATCATACCACAAGAATCTCATATTGGCCAAAATCTACCTGTGACTCTAGTATTTTATATTCTCAGTCTGCATCGCATTTTTTTTTTAAAGTAAAACGCAACATGCCAATTGAGATTACCAGGAACCCATTTGGATTATGTGTAAACTGATTTTCCACTCTGACACTGGATGTGTTTCCCATCGATCCTTACCTCTTCTATTTTCCTCTGGATGTCCTGCAGCTGATCCTCCCACTCCTGCATCTCAGAGTCAAAGTTGTCGGCGGTGTCGGTCCTCTCCTGCCCCCAGCCCCGGCCGCCGCATTCCAGCCCCAGCTCCAGATCGATGGCTGCCATGACGCAGGCCGTTCGATAACCCTGAGGCTCTGTTGAGTAGCTGCTTCCGCCCCTCCTTCTGCTTCGCTCTCTTCCGTTCAGAGTTCACAGCTGGGGTGGCAGTTAGGTAACCGATGGGATCGATGACCTGAAATCACTAAAAAGGACAAATGCATGAAAGAAAATTAGATTTGTCCTCAAGATAACGCGAAAAATCTAGGTCGCGTGTCTATTTTTAACATTAGTATTTAAGGAAGATTGAGACTTTGTTTCAACAGTTTGACTATTTATTCTGTTTCAACACTTAGAGAGGACAAAAATTCACAGCCCCAGTTTCGACATTCCCCTTCAAAATCCACTGTACCACTGCAGCAGGAGTGCAGACAAGTGCTACAAGACGGATCTTTATCAAGCATTTGACCTCCAGCCTGCCTCTTCAACACTCACTTCATTCAGGAATCAGAACACTCCGACTACGCAACGAGATGCTCGCAACATGAGCGAGATGTTAAAGGTCGATTCTGGGTTTCAAAGTTAGACATTCAAATATCTTCCTATACATTTTCTAGAATATTCGACTTTAAGCTTTCTAATTAAATCCACCAATATCTGAATTTATTTTTTCTTAATCTTAGCAGTATAAAAGAAATTAGGAGGGGAAAAGTTTTCGTTGTTGTTGCCATAATTCAGAATGACAAGCATCCCTGTAGAAAGTGCCTGAATGTACCAGCGCTTTCCCTCCCACCTGTGATGTAAGAGTGGAGATATTAATAATCCTGTAACTATGCATAGTAAGGTGACTCAATGTCCTGTGGACAGAGACAATCTATGCCTGGACAAGGAAAGTTAATTTAAAAAAATCAAGTACATGGCTTATAATCTAGCATAAATATGTAAAACTGGTTAAAATCCTGTTTCTTTCCTCTTTTTTCCAAGTTCAGACCGTAATAGTAATAAACTACATGTTTAACATCTCCAGAAGTTAAGACACCGGCCTTTTAGTCTCAATGAACCCAGCAGCTCTTACCTTAACCCTACACAGAAACGCTCCCTGTCTTGCAGTAAATATTCCCTCTGCTCTGATCCCTGGCCTCTCCAGCACTTTCACTCCCCACGTTGCAGAGCTGTAAAGTCCCCTCTCTCCGTGTCGCTGTCCTCCTCTTATTCCCCGCTCTGTTACGTAAAGCGCAGCAACACTCGATTTAAAGGGTCCCCTTCCTCAGAGTTAAGACCCAAGCTTTGAGCTAAAGGGTAAACATCTTCTGTTCCAGCTGGGGTCCCCAGGCTTTATACCACCAGCCCAGAGCGCCAATCGGAGTCGGGATCAAATGTCATAATGTCAAATTTATTCCAGCATTCGAAGTCTCATTGGGACGACTGTCGTCACCAGCATCCCGGCTATAATTACCGGGGCACACAGAGAGAGGGAAAGTGTTTACATAGCTATTTCAGCTGCCGCTGCTGTTTCGGCCAATGGGCTCCTCTGTTGCTACTCCGCTTATAGGAGGCCTGGGCAGATATCGTCTTGTGACCTGACCGTGCTGCAAATCATTTTTCCAAAGGAAGCCAAATGGGTGTGGGTGACACAGTGAGTAATAATGTGTCACAGTCAATAATATCTTTATTGAACACAGTCACGGAAAGGAGACTGTTGGGTGGATGCATGGCATGGTTGGCATATTTTAAGGTCATCCTTTGAATTCTTCAAACTTCAGATGTGATTTGTTGTTCTTTTGCGCTTAGGCTTAATTACTTCCTAGAGCATATAGGAAAATAAAAATGAAACATCAAATGTTTTTTTGTGTTTTAGATACAAAAAAAATCACAACTTTTACCTGTAGCTTCAATGCCTTCCAAAAAAAAATACATGTTTTATTATTTTCATCCTGGCCAATGACTCTATACACCCAACGCTACAATGTGATGGTTTAGATCAACCCAAATATGTGACAGAATGGCAAGGATCCAATTGAGAATTTGTGCAAAGATGTGCCCCTTTAACATTTGACAAGCTACAGCAACAAATTTCAAATAATTTTAATGGATTTTATGTCATTGATTGTTTTGTAATAATAACCACCAACATAGTGCCTTTAAATTAAAAAAGAAGTTTACCATAAGAAATTCTTACAGACGAGACCAAAATTCAACTTTATTCCCTAAGTAAAGTCTAAATGCCAAATTCTATATATGGAGGACAATTAATACCAAAACCATCCTGGCCAATGTCTCTAAAAATACACCCATAGCTACAATGTGACGGTTTAGATCAACCCAAATATGTGCTAGAATGGCTAGGATCCAATTGAGAATTTGTGCAAAGACTTCACAGATGCTCATCAACTAAATGAGACCAAATGGGGCTAATTATAAAATGCACAGTTTTCAGATTTTTATTTAATCCCCCCCAGCCCTCCCGCCGTCCCCCCCGAAAAAACATGTAAAATTGTCTTTAAGCTTCACATATTGTCATTAGCTTTGTCTTGACAACATGTGGAAAATATCAGCGTATGAATAGTGGGAATGTATTTATGAAGACAACCCTACTGACAACTGACCACCGTAGCATCAAATCAGAGTTCTGTTAGCAACTTTAGCATCACCAAACAAAAACAGCCCACGTTTGACCCATCAGTCGTTCCACTAGTGTAAACGCCCTTGGATCATCTCCCCACCTGTTCTCTAATATGATAAATCATCATTTGCCTTGGCGAAAGAACAAACAAAAACACTTTGTCATTACTTTACCTTCAGGAAACGACAGCAGGATGGTAGGACAAGATTTCTGGAAAACAAAAAGAATTTTGCATTCACAACATGTTAAAGATAAAAAAAACAGATTATTAATCACGTCAAGGACAAACTGTGGTCACATCTTTTGTTTCGGAAGATCATAATTAGACAAAGATATCTTCTGTAACCACAAAATGCAGCTTTCTAAGGTGATACTAAGTGAATAAAACTATTCAAACTAACTGCATTGTAAAAGGCAATTACATCTTAAAACTAATAATTTATAGTGCTAGTTAGTTCACAGGTGTGAAATAATATAATTGGAAACTTACTTTTGTGTTTACAAAACAGCTTATTTGTCAGATATTAAGATTTAAGCATAAAAAACAACAAAAGCAGAAGAAATCCCAATCATTCCTTAAGGCCGTGCCAGTCAGGCAGTCACCATGACAACTATGAATGTCCCAGGTGAATTCATTAGAAAAAAAAACACACATGAACACTAACCTTCTGTAGTGAAGGACGCTGATAGTGATCTGTTATGATATAAGAGATTCCAGTCGTTGAAGCCAGTTAATGAGCGGAAAGGCCGGCTGCTGAGCTTTTTCTGTGCTTTAGATTACCATGGCAACAAATGAGGAGTTGTTTTTTAGGGGGATTGGGGGTTGGAAGAAAAATGAAATCAACATAGAAAACACAAGCAGGGATGATTTGAACATAGGGTGGCTTATATCACAGAACAAAGAACAGAGTAAACAGGAAGACTAGTTTAAAGATAGTGGCATAAGAGAGGGATGAGAATAAGACGAGTATAAGGATGAGCAAAATGATTGGTTGGAACATCTGAGGAAAACATAACAGGTGAGAAAAAGAAGAAAAGTCAGTACTCTCTTTAGGACTTCTGAATAGCCGTCGTGAAGCTGAGAGACTTTAATGCTCACCGACAGCGGCTCCTCTGCCTCTCTGTCCTCGAGCCTCGGCACCTCCAGTCTGTCAATGAAAGCTTGCAGCTCTTTTCGGAAGGCCTTCATCTGGGCGTTAATGCGATAAAGCAGTTCATGTTCCCTGATCCTGCTCCCGTCGTCCTCTCCGCCCTCCTCTCCTGCCCTCCCGAACATCAAATCGCCGTTGGAAACGTACACCCTCGCCTCGGAGATGATGGTGGCCGTGTCGGCAATGAGCCTGTCGATGGTGCGCACCAGCCTCTCCGCTTCCACGCGGATGTCGATCAGCTGTTGCCTGTCGCGGAGGTTACAGCGGCCGCCGGGGAGGAAGCGGGCCAAGGCGGAGGAGGCGGAGCCCTCCGGACCCGGCGGGGTGTAGAGGCCCCTGGTGGGCGTCATGCATCGGCTGCTGCCGTTGTTGTTTCTCACCTCGTCCGAGTCACTTTCCCCGCCCACGGGGCCCTCCCGTTTGCGATGAGGAGGGAGCAAGCGGGACGAGGTGGAGTCCTCATCGCTCTCGCGACGGCCGCTCGCCGCCCCGCCCGCGTCGCTCTCTGCGTCGCTGTCTCGTGGGCTGGGCCGCAGGGAGAGATGGGAGGCCAGGTCGTAGCGTTGCATGTTGGAGAGGAGCACACGGTTCTCATACTGAAGCTGCATTACCTGGAGGGACAGGGAGGGGCAGCAGTGAGATGGGGACTTGCTGTGGTTGATTATGCCTTTCTCAAACAAAATTACACAGATGATGAAACCAGTTAGGATTCATTTTTATCCAGCTTTATGTAGGAAATGACCAACTTATCCTGAGTTATTTTCTTTACAATTAGTGCTGATTTGTGTTTGGTGTAGATCTTATAGAAAATAACACAGCCAGATATGTTTGTAGAGCAAATCTGTCACTGACACAGCATGGAAACCCAACCCACTCTACAGTGCCCTGAGTGGACAAGGCAGGACAAACACACACTGCATCACACTTAGCACAGGCTGTCCTCCAGAAGGGTGTGTTGGTGGGGGCACTCTTAAACCAAAAGTCATGACAGAATTTCAAGAATGTATTTTAAACAGTTATATGAAAGCAGCAAAGCCTGATTGTTGTGGGTCAAAAAGAAGACCTAATTGCAAGTAAGTAAATAAATATTTGTGGGGTTTTCTGGCTAATTATCTGGCTAATTATCTGTTGTAATAAATTGTTGACCTTAAGTATAAAAGTAGGTGAAGCCTTCCTTAGCTGTGCCAAAGCAAACTCACAGTGATGCATGAAAGTATAATAGCACTTCTGTCCTGCTAAATGCGTATGCAGTCTGTTTCTTTAAACCAGTCATATAATGGTCAAAACAGGAATGATCTAATGTGAAAAATATGAAGGCTTTTATTTTGTAGGGTGCGATGCTCTTATTCTGACAGTCCAAAGTTACAGTCAGTTTAGGAGCATCAAGTTTTTATGAGTTTGATTTGTCATTTATCACCAATGAGACACAGACACACACACACACACACACACACACACACACACACACACACACACACACACACACACACACACACACACACACAAAAAAAAAACATTTTTACTGTTCTGCAAAATTCAGCAACTGCTCAGTTATAAGTAGTGTATAAGACAAGTAGTATTTCAAAAGAGCTCATGTGTTATTTACAATCATATTACTTGTTCTAAATTTGGTGTTCAGAGATTAGCGTTTTTTTCTGGTAACGAACTGCCACAAAGTATAACTCAGATTTTTAGTTTAGTGTTGAATGTCTGTTTTATAATATATGTACCACCAATGACAAAAAAAAGAAAAACATATTTTCACTTTCCTGCCAAATTCACCACCTGCACAAATCTTGTTACGTAGCATAAGATAAATAGTATTTCATAACAGAAATATTATGTTTTTTGAACAATAACAATATTTGTTGTTAATATTTTGCTAACACATGAACGCGTTTTCTGACAAAGTGCCACGAAATAAACATCTGATTTTTACTTTTGCAAAACTCACCAACTGTAAATGTCTTGTGTCTAAGCAGATAAGCAGTATTTCAGAAGAGCTTATGTTTTATAAACACTAATATTACCTGTTATAAATTTGGTGTCAAGAGATGAGCGCGTTTTCTGGTAACTAAGTGCCACGACATAAACATGTGATATTTACTTTTGTGTTCAATGTCTGTTTTATATTTACTACCAATGACACACACACAAAAAAAAAACATTTTCACTTTTTGGCCAAAATTTATCAAATGGCACAATTCTTGTGAAGTAGTATAAGGTAAGTAGAATTTCAAAAGAGCAGAAGAAATGGAGGGAGTCAATGTAAGACAACATGTTAGTGATGCCCCACATGCCACTGGCAGCATATGGCTAACATTAGCATTTTCGCCAATTTTCGCTTGCACACTATTTTTAATACAGTTAATGGAGTAAGTTCATGTTACTCAACATGCTTGTGATGCTCTACGTGTTATTGAGTATGTGCCTTACTATAGCATTGATGCTAATTGTTAGCATCAGAAGGCTATGTTTAAACTGACGGGCACACTTTGGCAGGCCAGTCCCGGTTAAATTTCTTCAAAATTTTTCTAGTTTTGTTTCCTTCAACTTTGCATGTTGGCCAATCACACATCTCATTACCCTACTCTATCGTTTGTGGTTGTAATGTGACTTAATACATGTAAAATGTTAAAGGTTATTATCTTATTAAAAGTGCAGAAAACAAAGATATTAAAATTTCAGACCTTGCCACTGAGATCATTGATCTGCAGCCTTGCAGCTTTCAGCTCCTCTTGCAGATTTTCTGATTTGGCTCCATCAGGCGTTGCAGCTCCTGAACCCCCTCCACCGTGCCTGGCTCCTCCCTCGTGGGTCCCGGCCTTGAAGCGCAATTTGTTCAGCTCTGCTGTCACCCTCTTGTTCTGCTCCTCAGCATCAGCCAGGTTTCTCCTCAGGAGCTCGGCCTCGTCCTCCACCAGCTGCAGCTGCTGTCGGAGCTCGGTCAGATCGTCGCCCAGACCTCGTCCCACGCCCGACCCACCCGTCGCTTCACGCCCAGAGCTCCCGGCACCCTCCCCCTCACCGCGGAGGTCATCCAGCTCAGCCCTCAGACCTCGGTTCTCAACCTAGTTGGAAAGACGGAGACCAACTTGAAAAGATTCCAGAAATTTCCCCTCAAAAAAGCTTCTCACTGCATTGCCTGGTCTTACCTCTAACTCTACTATCTTCCTCCCCAGGATGTTGGCCTCCTCCTCCACCAACCGAAGCCGCAGCTTCAGCTCTGACTCGCGGGTGGTGGGTGGACCCCCGGCCTCCCCTTTGGGATGGGTACTGTCTAGTTCTCCGTAGAAGGAGCGATACTTCTGCAGCTCTTGCTCCAGGCGGTCCTTTTCCTTGTCGATCTTGGCCGCTTTCTTCCTCATAAGCACGGCTTCCTCTTTGATGAAAGCTAGCTGGCACTTCAGGTCGTCGTTCTCCTCCTGAGAGACGAAAAAAGAAAATCAGGCTCTGCAAAAATCCGCAAAGACTCCAAGACTTGAGATTAAAGTGAAGGTTTTGAGCCGCAGCCCGTCAGCCAAGAGATTGGGCCAAGAAGATTTTTAACTTTCACTAAGTCTCTGCAATTGCTTGAGCGCTCCTGTCTACATACGAATGACAAGAGTTGATTGTAGAAAATTGATCGGTTCAAAACATGGAGATGCTTTGACATTAATTGAATTCCAGCTGTTAATGAGAGCTTCTGACCTCGGTCGGAGCCTGTGTTGGCTTCTTGTCAGCCTTCTGGACGTCTTTGCTTCCCCTTCGTTTCTGAGACTAAGAGAGAGACGGGACAAAGGACAGCTTAGACTTTCATGCTTTTGTTTCGACAGGATACGAAGAGGTACAGTGCCAACTCAAAGTAGTTTACATATAAATGTTTTCAAATAAAATAATCATAAAACCACATTTTGAAGCATTTACAGCTGCCAGTCCTTTAGAGGTATGCCTCTATACTGTCAGGATCTGTGTTTCTCTGTGTTTATTTTTGAGTTTCTGTGTAGTCCTGTTCCCTGTGAGTCCTGTCTCTGCNTCTTCCCCGTTGATTGTTCCCAGCTGTGTCTCGTTCTGTTGATTACCCCTCGTGTATTTAGTCTCCCCTGTTGTCTCCGTTCCTAGTCGGGTCCTCATCGTGTATCGTCATACTTACCTGTCTGTTTCCCTGTGCCTCCGGTTTTCGTCATTAAAATATCATTTTCACCATGACCTGGGCTCAACGGCGTCTCTCACCTCACCTCAACCACCAAACCGTGACATATACAGGCTTTCCAGATGTGGAGACATCGATTTTTCTTAATCATTTTTCTTTGCGAGATAGCTTAATCTCAGTCTGCATTTAGTCTTTGCTGCCATTCATGTCCTCACCTCTTTGGTTTTGTCTAGTTCATTCTGTAGAGCCTGTTTGGTCACCTCCACCTCTATGAGCTTCTGTCTCAGTTTTTCATTCTCCTCTTCTGTCTTCGTCCGTTTCTCCTCCACCTTCTCCAGCTCGTGGTGCAGCCGCACCGACACGTCCTTCGCCACCTGCAACAGAATTAGCAGCAGAACTAGTAACTCCGACAAAGGCTTTGCCTCGACAGCGTCAGAGGAGGATTGATGGGTTTTGATCGTCGGCTTCCACCTTCAGGTCCTGCTCCAGGCTCCTCAGCAGCTCTTCATCAATCTCTCCCGTCTGGGCGTAGCGCAGCCTCTTCCTCTCGGCCTTGCGCAGTCGATACTGCAGGATCCGGCAGTTTTTATTGGCCCGCTCTAACTCACGCCTCATTTCCTGCAGCTGGCATGTGTCTTCCTCATAGAAGGTGTCTCGCATCTCGTCCATCTCGGCCCTCATCTCCTCGATCTCACACTGGCAAGAATCACACCAAAGATGAGCAGATGGGTCATTAAAGTAGAAGAGCATACTTCGCTGTAGTTTCTCACTGGAAAGCTTACTTTAAATGACCTTTTAAATTATCTCTTTCTTTTTCATTTGTGAACTTTTATTTGCAACTATGCTTTGATTTCTTCTTTTGTTGATCCCTGACTGTTAGTACTATTAATAATACTATTAGTAGAATGTATTTAATATGCACTTTTACTTAACGTTTTTAAGATTTTCTTGAATTTGCTGTGGATAATGACTACCAGAATCGTCTCAATATGCTCTTTTCTCATCAGACATATGGCACCAATATGGTTCCACTTTAATTCATAGTTTATAGTTTTTTTCCCCTTATGCATGAGTTTCTGTGGTGCTTTCCACCACAAACTCCCCCCCCACACACAAAACACTGTAGTGAAAATAAAATGTTTTAGAGCCAAATAATTTAAGCTCCCAGTTTGTAATTTCTTTAAGAGATTTAAAGATTTTTCCAACATCTTCTACTATATTTAAAATATTAAATCCTGGATTGTGACTATCTGATTAGTACATTCTAAAGACAAAACATTATTGATCCAGGCGAATCAATATCAGTACAAGCTAATGAATAACATGTTTTCCCCTCCGTGTAGAGCTTACTATTCTCCTCCGAAGAATAATCAACAGGCTAAATGATTGATTGCCCATCTTTCAGTAACAACGCCAGAATACATACTATCTTTTTCTCCTATATTTTATAAATGTTAACAAAGAATCATCCAGTGATTAAGCACAAACCTTGAGATCATCATTTTCCTCCAGCAGCCTCTCTATCTCCTCTTCCAGGGCCTGGTCCTGCTGTGTCACGGACGCCTCCTCCGTCTCCTTCGCAGCCGGATCCGGCTCTCCCTGCGCGGCCGCCGCCCCGGCAGCGCCCTCCGTTTTGGTCTGCATCTTCACGCTTCTCCTCTTCAGTCTCCTGTGCGGATAAAAGTGAATCGGCTCAGCCTGAACGCATCCTCCTCTCCGCCGGCCCGAGTCGAGGCCCGCTCCGCGGCCCCCTGCGGCGCCGCTTCTCGTCTCCCGCTGCCCGTTTTTCCTTTTTTCCCCTCAGAGGAGAGGATTTGTTGGGGCAGGATTTGTTGGTCGCCGAGGTGTTTGAAGCGGGGGGTGTGACTGTGGCAGAGCGGCAACCCGGTGGTGCTGGTGAATCTACTCCGGCAGCATCCGCCCTGTTCGGCGTGAGATCAGCCTCAGCACCAACTGCCTGGACAGCTGCTCTGCCGGGCCTTTCGGGCTCCCCCTCTCGGCCTTCCGCGGAACTGGGGTTTCCCCCGCCTCGGTGTCTCTGCCTCTTTCCGTCCTGAGGCAGAACCTGGACCGGTTCGGATGTTTGGCAGCACGCTTGCTCGCTCCATCCGTCCCCATGAGGTTTTACCAGCTGTTAATGTTGTGGAAGAATCTGCAGCGCCATTGGCGGATGGCATAATTTGCGCTACAGCTTAAATCAATTCCGCACATCCCCCCCAAATTTATAATATAAACAATCAAAAGTGCATTAAATTGCTATATATAATGTAGAAAGTAGAAATGTCTACTTTCTACATTATATGTAGAAAAGTTGAAACTTTATTTGAATAAAGTTTCAACTTGCATAAAGACGCCTCTAGATGCCGCTTTTCTCCAGTAGTGTCCAAATGCATCTATCGTAAAAAAAAAAAATAAATCAAACCAAAAATGTCTACAGCAAAGGTTTCCACCAGAACTTGACTTTCCAGATAGAACATCAACTCCACAAAAATATGAAAGAAGTTCGGTCGCTCGCCTTTTCCTGTTTCCTGGACTTTCGGATCACCGCAGAACCAAACCGAGGTCACCACCGGGCACCACATGGGACCAGGGCCATGACGTCAGAGCGGACGTCAAACCAGGAAGCAACTTCAAAACCAACACCCAAATTCAAAAATACTTTATCCATCCATTCAAACATACTTTATCCATCCATCCATCCATCCATCCATCCATCCATCCATCCATCCATCCATCCATCCATTTTCTTTACACCCTTGTCCCTTAGTGGGGTCGGGAAACTTTATTAATCTCAAAGGGTAATTAAATAACACATGTATAATCACTAATAACATTTCGCACTTCCGTATAAATGTCCAGGGTTGTTCATGTAGATTTTTTTAAGAACACAAATTAGACAGGTGAGAAAGACTGTACGTCATAGTTGGTCCTCATTGCATTCACTCTAAGTATTATTTATCATTTAAAAAAAGAAAAGAAAAAACGTACAGCACTTTGCAAAAAATATTCACGTAAAAGTTTCGTCTTTGTCGTTACACCTGCACGTTTTATTGTGTTCATGGGAATTTCACATAAGTCGAACAACTGCTATTGGGTGGAAATAAATTATTTTCAATCAATCAATTTGTATTTTGCTCCATCTGCTATGAAAGACCAAAACTGGCCCTCCATGATACGATATCTTTAGCCTGATCAATGTTATAGCCACATTACGGGGAAGTCTACAGACTAGAGTAGACAGTTGTTCAGCAGACAGTCGCTGGGACCCTACAGTATTAATCTGTGAAATAAATCAGTTACTTATTTGTTTGTTTTTTTCCAATTGAGATTAAATATATATATTTAAATATATACATATATTAACTTTTCAAATAATTTTCAAATAATAATCATTTCAAATAATATGAAAATTCACAGACTGGCAAATATCAGCTCAAGAGAAGTTATCATTCACTGCATCCATAGATAATTATTGTCCAGCAGAGGTCGCTCTCCACACTTCAGTGCAGCGACACCGAGGCTAAGCTGTTCCACAGACCTAGAGCCAGTAAAACGCTGACTGTTTCCACTCCCTTAGTCTCTCTAGTCTCTCTTAGTCATTTAATTGCTAATGAGATGAGTGAGAAGCCGGTCAGGTTTGTAAGGATTTAAACTCTGCTAAATGACCCTTCACCCTGTTTCATACTGTGGTCTGCAGACTATCAGCAATTTCATGAAACTCTAAGCCCCAACAAACCTGTTGACTCTCTCTCTCTCTCTCTCTCTCACACACACACACACACACACACACACACACACACACACACACACACACACACACACACACACACACACACACACAC